>JAVTVY010008493.1:0-48052 GCA_036873755.1 Hanleya hanleyi
ACAAAGATAGGGTAATAGCAAACACTCACATTTCTGATCTCGTCAACGATATACTACGAGAGCGACGACGTTTTAATCCTCAAGGATGGGAAATGTTTGCGAGAGGGTTGAGAGAAACGAATGTACCCCAAGGATTAATAGGTAATCCTCGTCGATGGAATTTTATGCAAGCTGCACCGGGCATAGCCGCCCCGCAGGCACCCCATGAACGAAGTCGGGCAAGGGCGAGGTCTGAAACGCGCCGTGATGTTCCGAAAAGAGCTAGATGGAGTTCTTTATAAGGTGAAAAGGGCACTACTCGTTCTTCACTTTAAACTTATCGTTAAAACGGTAAACATGTTTTACGTTACCTTACCCAGTAATAGTTCTATGGAGTATTTTCCCGACAATGCATTGAGCCATTATACCACGCAGCTTCCTCAGGCTCTCGACCTCCACGGTGAATGGGAGGTAGGGTTAGTAGAATTACATTACTCGAATGCGTTTCTCAATGTACAACGGGATTCTGTGTTCATGAAAATTCAGTTGGTGGATGATATAAACTATACGTGCATTTTAGACGCTGGTTATTATCCCCGAGTCGAAGATGTGATCCGTGAACTGGACAATCTGAAGGACAGAAAGTTACAGACTTTCAGAAAGCGCGTGAGAATCAATTTCAACGAACATACTAAGCGAACAAAATTAGGTGTGGACAATGGTGTTACAGTTACGCTGAGCCCTCGTTTACAAGAAATTTTGGGATTTAATCATAATAAGTATGGGATAGGTACTCACACAAGTAATAGAAAAGGACATTTAAACATGCAACTAACTTCTTTGTACGTCTATTGCGACATCGTAGAATCGCATATAGTAGGCGATAGTCTTGTACCTCTGTTACGTATTGTACCAGTTACCGGAAATCACGATGAATACGTTACGCAGTCATACGACCACGTGAAATATTTTCCCCTACAAAAGAAAAACTTCTCTACTGTGGAAATAGATATAAGGGATGACACCGGATCCAGAGTACCATTCGGCTCGGGTAAAGTGGTTGCGACGCTACACTTTAGACAGAAACGTTCGCCAAATTTCATATGAACATGAGAACGCCGTATCATTGTAATGCTAAAGCATACGCCGATTACTACACGACTCAGGTCGGGCACGGACTACCCGTATTTTCGGGGGCGGCAGTGCAGAGGGGGCATGGGATAGGAAACATACTCGGAGGAATCTTTAAAACCATGCTTCCACTACTTTCCCGCGGTGCTAAATCCATAGGTAAACGTGCCGTTGAAACGGGACTAGAAATTGCGGGGGATGTACTGTCGGGACACAACGTGAAGCAATCCGCTGTAAATAGAACTAAACAGGCTGGCGCGAAGCTGATACGTCAAGCCGACCAACAGTTATTCGGAGTACCGCCTTCGTCTAACTCTATGCCTATAAAAAGAGGGACAAAGAGGAAGAAGTCCAGTCGGAGAACCGTTAAGACGAGTGGGCGCATCAAAGGGGATATATTTCAGTGAACGATATAATAATTACATATGGCGTTAGTACACCCATTGTCATGCGAGTGCGCGAACAGCGAATTGGACTTGTTTTCGGTGCCACCTACACAAACCAGTGTACAAGAAGGTCAATGGGTAGAGCATCACCCCGTGGCGACATTAACGTCCAATGGTCCTATAGAGTTCGCCATTAACGGATCGGGCGATGACTATATCGATTTAGCGAATACGCTTATTTACGTCAGAGCGAGGATCGTTAAGGGCGATGACACAAATGTGGACATGGCTGATAACGTGGGACCCGTTAACAACTGGTTGCACTCGCTTTTCAGTCAAGTGGATTTCAGTTTAAACGAGACATTGATATCCTCCAGTACTAATACATATCCCTACCGTTCATACCTGGAAACTCTGTTGAGTTACGGACGGGAAGCCAAGCAATCTCAGCTGACATCGGTACTATGGTTCAAGGACACCGCTGGGCACATGGAGACTGGGGGTGATAATCAGGGGTTTACCGCACGAAAGCGACTCACTTCGGCTAGTCGTGTGGTGGATCTAATGGGTAAACTCCACCTCGACTTATGCTTTCAGAGTAGATATCTCCTCAACGGCGTAAACGTAAAAATAAAACTTATACGAAGTAAAGACGAATTCGCTCTGATGACGAGCGAGGTGAATCCGGACTATAAGATCACTCTAAGCTCTGTGTCTCTGTTCGTGCGTAAAGTGAAACTGAACCCTTCAGTAATGCTAGCTCACACCGCCGCGTTACAGAAAGGTAGCTGCAAATATCCTGTCAGGAGGGTGGCCATGAAGGTATTTTCAGTTCCTAGGGGTAACATGTCCGTAAATCAGGAGAACCTGTTTCTGGGCCAATTGCCAAAGCGTATTGTGGTGGGGTGTGTAGACACCGATGCGTATAATGGCGTGTATAATAAAAGCCCGTTCAATATGAAACACTACGGCATTAACTTTTTTGCCCTATACGTGGACGGACGACAAGTGCCGGCTAAACCACTGCAACCAAATTTTGAGAGACAGAGTTTTATGAGATCGTACTTAGGATTGTACACTAGCACGGGGCAACACTACAAAGACGAAGGTAATGACATATCGAGAACAGATTTCAGCGCGGGGTACACCTTGTTCAGTTTTGATCTAACCCCCGACTTGTCCGATGGTGACCATTTCAATTTAATCAAACAGGGAAACATGAGACTTGAAATGAGGTTCTCACAAGCGCTACCGAATACCATCAACGTCATATGCTACGCAGAGTTCGATAACTTGATCTTAATAGACAGGTCGCGCAACGTAATGTTTGACTATGCCGCATAATGGACGCAAAACAGATAGAAAACATCTTGAAGTCTGATTCGTATACAAAACATATTTTCAAAGGAGTTTATTCTAGAGATACATTACCTCTTAAACGGAGAAAAAAAGGTGAAAAACGTGCCTACGTTTGCAACACGGATCCTCATTACTTGGAAGGTCAGCATTGGGTAGCCTTGTACATAGACGAAGATGGAAATGCCGAGTATTTCGATTCGTACGCCTTTCCTCCGATATACGCAGAATTCTTGACATTTCTACGAGAAAATTCAAAATCATGGATATATAATAATAAGAGGATCCAAGGGTCTTTCTCAAGTGTTTGCGGTCAATTTTGTATCTTTTATATACTGCATAGATGCCGTGGATTAACATTGTCAACTATCGTAAATATGTTCACTCACAATCTACAAAATAACGATGTTTTAGTACATGATTTTATCGCTAAACACTACGATATTAGAGATTTACCAATAGTAGATTTAGAATTGTTACGTAATATGTACATGTAGGAAGGTGAACTAACCTGGAAAGGCTTCACTTCAGAGCCTCGTTCACGGTTTTTGGATGTACAACCCCAGACAGATCATCTCTCTTACCGTGAGCGGGTGTTAGACGACCTTCGGTTAAGGACCTCTGAAATCGTGTACAGACCTGAGACAGATCACGATGAAGAGTAATATTGTTATAGCTAAGGGTTTGTTTAGTAAAGTTGTATTGTATTAGTTGCTAATGAATAAATACTATTAAAAATGTATTTACCGTATTCTCGTCTTCTTTTCTTTCCTTCTCGCTCTCAGCGTAGTACGTTTAAAAAACAAAAGTCTTATCACTGACTGACACCGGTCAAATGCAACGGTTATCATTCTATGATAAGTGTTCAGTTTTTTTTTTGTTTTTTTTCCACAATAAGAATATACATAACAATACAGTAATAAACTCAAAATAAATAAATCGGCTACTGCAATACGATACATAGTGTATTCTCTTAGATTTCAAAGACAACTGTCTTCATCCTCAGAGAGTGGCTAAAGCATTGAGCGAGGGTGCACATAGGTTTATATACATACATGTAGATGAGATCAGCTCACTCAAATAGTAATACAGTAATAATAATAATAATAATACAACGTGTTTAGCTATATAAGTATTCCTACATCTATTACGTTATAATATTAGGCCAAAAGTCGGGTTAAATACAATAAGTTCTCTTAGACGACTTAGAATCCGTAAGGTAGAGTGTCCAAATCGGGCTGAATTACACGCTTAGTGTATACCAGGCGATAGTCTTTCTTCTCCTCTCTATTGAAAATCTCTATTCTACTCTTGTTACGACAAATTTTCTTCTCGTTGTATACCGTGACTTTATCGTACCGACCGCATTTTGAACACTCGTAAATGTGTTTTCCACACAAACATGTATGCGTTAAATTTCTGACCATGTCAACTACGGTATCGTAGTTGATCAGTTGGCTATTTTTGTCATTTAACGTAAAGCCTCGCACTTTGCATACGGTCACGCCTTTCTTTGTTTTGTAACAATAGTTCTTCGGGCCACCTGACGCGAATGTGGTTATGTAATCGTCACCATCTAGTTCGTTCGTGAGGTCACCCAAAAAATCTCCTATCACGGGATTTACGTCTCCCTCTACCGTGGAAAAAATCACCGAATCAGTATCGTAGTATAAAACTCGACGATCGAGTTGGTCGAGAACATCGTAAAGTTTCAGCCTCGCTTGAGCTGTTGTAAACGCTGCGATATAGACGTTCGAAGACGCCCCTGTGGCCACGTGTTCACTTTTGTGTTCCCATTCCATAAGTACGACGTTTTCATTGACGTCGTGGAAGTCTTTGACGTCTTTTTCATGATCGTTCAAAAGGGCGTAGAATTTTTCGGGTGACCTCACGAACGTCGATTGTCTCAACCCATTTCGTTGACCGAATTTACCCCAAAAACTGTTCAGGCATAATTTGGCAACTGCTCTTCCGTTTTATGTTTGATTTGTTCAAGTCGATACCCTCGTGTACTCTGTATTGGTCGATATAATCGTCTTCGTCCTTTTCGGTTTTCACCCATTCGGGCCACCCAGAAGCTTCCTGTTTTATACGCAAGAAAGTGTTAATGTAAGAAGTGAATAGCCCGCTTTCGGGGTTGGCACCGTCATACATCGCAGTCTGGGGGAAATCGTAAACCTCGTATACTTTTACGACGCGATACCCTTTTTCAAGCGCTCTCTGTATTTCGAGCGAAACCCACGTCCCTGTAAAGCTACGCTCTTCGTCAGTATGGTTGCACTCGGGTGTAAAATTTTGACAACAGGTGCGACATAAAGCGAACATAAGTCTACCGTTTTGAGATTTGTAAGGTAAAACTGGATGGTACAGCTTTCTCGGTGGAAGGACCTTACATTTTATGAAACCTGTGTACGCGTTGAGGTCATCGTTGAAATCTTTTGTGATGATATTGGGGTATCCCATTGGGTACACCCCATTCTTGTTCACGTACGGATAGAGCGACGTAAAGTCCACGTACATTATTCGCTCTCCTTCATTCACTGTGTGATACAATTTTGACGCGTTTGTCCTTCCCCCATAAAACGAGTCACGTGGGTCCAACCTCGGTTGAACATCGAGTCCTGAAATGAAGGTTTGAAGCTCGAGATTCTGCGTTATTTCACGGCGAAATTCGTGATCCCATTTACATACATACCGTAGTCCTAACGTCTCGAGATACTTTTTCTTCCGCATAGTTTTATCGTAGAGGTATTGCATAGACGAGCCCGTTTTCGTATTCATATAGTCCGAGCGGTAGCAGACTACGCAACCGTGATAATAGCACGAGTGATATTCGTACACGACGCCGTTGTCTCTGTCGAATCCGTCTAATTTATAACGACCAATACGTTTCTCACCATCATTGAGAGCGTGTTGAATGAACAAGGATTGGCCCTCACTCGTAGCCATAATCCATTCTAACCACTGGATGGAAACATGTGAATATTGGTCTCTTTCGACAATACCCTCGCTCGGAACTCTAGCAACTGTATCGCTTTCTAGGAACAAATGCCTGTAAATACCGAAGCACAAACTGGCTATTGTAATGTAATTGAAAGCATCAACGCCTACCGGCTCTTCCTCGTCTATCGCGGTGGGGGGTGATTTTGTCAGATCTAAAATCAGGTTTCTGAATTTGATGCAACATTTTCTCAAAATATCGGTATCCGAGGCGCAGTAGGCGTACATTTCCTTTCTAAAGTCGAAGACCCTCTCATTCGACAACTGTTTCGCGTGCCACTCAAGAAAATTCTGTTTGTCTTTTGTAGACATACTGTCAACTCCGTAAAACGAAGTATCGGGAAATGGGCCGATATAGTCCTGGTTTTCGGGGACGTTGAAGTAATGAGGGAACCAACCTTTCCGAAGTTCGTTAATACCGAAGGTTTTTGGGAAATCGGCCAACCTGCATGGAATCATATTCAAAGAGTCGATCACCTTGATATTGAGGCTCTTCAAATGTATACTCATGATTTTGCTTCCGCTATAAATGGTATCGGGAATGGTGGCGTTATCGATCAAGTATTTCAATAACCAATACGCGTCGTAACTCTTTGCGTTATGGGCTACAACTCTATACCCCTTGTGTACTGGCCTGAATAACCATTCACAAAAGTCGTTCGCAGTTGTCTCCCCTTGAAAAACAATTTCCCTTACTTTACACGTGGAGCACGGTTTGTTAATGTCATCGTAATCGATACAGTCGTGACAAACCTTCTGGGCTACGCAAAAGTTGGGTTGATGTACGTCTCCGATCTGACTACATTCAAAATCGAAGAAAATGAGTTTCTCACTAGGCGACTTAGCGTCTAGTGACTCTATAAAGCAGCGATGATCTCCTGTATGGTATACGCTACAGGTCCTGCAATAGGATTCGTCACAATCGTGCTCGCCCGGATCGCGTTTACGCGTTTCTACGAGTTTCTTACAGCGCGTACACTGCCAATAGCGTTCGCATACGGAAGGATTTTTTTGGTCTTTCTTCACCCTATCAAGCGTTTGTACTTTATGCCTATTGAAACACGCTTCACTTCGGAAAGTACGATGGCAAGTCATGCACGACCGTTTGGCGTTTTCCACACACCCTTTAGCGTAACAAACGTCGTACGTCAACTCGCATTTATGTCGTTTTGTTTCTTGACATTTGTAACACTCGGCGCAATAATACGAACGCGCATAAAATGCGTTCATCTTTGTGATGACGTCAAAATGGCAATTATTGTGATATAGATATATCTTTTTCGATCTTACTTCCCCCTTATACACTATGTCGTGACACGCGTCTGCGCTGACAACCACTATCTGAATATTCAACGCGTTTTCAAATTTAATCATGTCGGGCAGTCCGCACGTGTGTGCGGGATCCACATCCGCTTTTTCACACAACTCTCTCGCTAACTGAGTTTGTAAGGGTGCGTTATCATACGTAATTCTTTTCTTTTCCGGATCGTTCTCGAGATAGGCTTTCGCAACGACGATTGCTCTCGCGGCGCACATAGAATCTTTGTTCTTTATATTCACTATGGAACGTTTCCTGAGTTTGTCGTGGTAGATATTGGTTATGGGAACCCCCTTCCCTCCCACTAACAGTTTAACCGTTCCGACGTGAATTTCGAATGAAGAGTTCAACAGTAATTCTTCGTTGGACTGAAGCATGCTTTCGATCAAATCCATTAATGTTTGAACGTCTACTTCATCACGCCTTCTGAGACTAAGTACAATAGGCGTGGTCATACCCCTTTGGAACACGTAAACCCTTACGAGATCGTGATCGTCTAAGCGTGTTACGGCCTTATCGAGAACGTCTTGCAAAGCTCTACTTAATAGGCAAATATTTGACCGCCAACTCGTGTTATGGATTAAGAATACTGATCAGCGATACGGATTTGATATTTTGGAACATCATGATGTCTTGCCGGCATCATTGAAAACTGTTGACCGCTTCTCTCTTGCAGGAAACAAGCCTATGTTTATGTATACTTTTGTCTTTTTGAATTTGGTGCTAATACTGTTATATGGAAATGGAATAGGTCTTTGGATTATGGACGCGGATATTCTCTAATGGACGACGGCTGGATTATGAATGACGGACTAGACGCTTGTAATTATGACACTTTCATCTAACTTTACACCGAAAATAATTTCTTCCGTATTGTATTTTTTACGGAATACACGCTTGTTTTCCTTCACCGTATAACCACTAGACCCTTCGACCGGATTAACTCTGTCGTTCCCCCCACCACTCTGAACAACAGGCGTAGTGAATGATGAAGCCGAAGGTGGGGACTCTAGCGTACGGCATGGACAATTGGAAGTAGATGTGTGCGCATGCCCACAGTCGTCGTGCGTAGTCTTTTCTACGGGTCGCCCCTTTGTGATTACTTGTTCCCCTTTTGACGTTGTCTTACGGGGTCCACTACAAAGGAAAATAGTTTTAATTAGAACTTAATAAAATCTTATTTTATTCCGCGCATTTACGAAAATATTTAAAAAAAAAATATATATAAGTAGCAATACCTTTCCGACGTTGTTTCGGCGAAGTCTTCATCATCGGAAATCATGATGAAGCTCGGACTATCAACGGCCGACGTCAGTGGTTTTTCATTGCTGCTGATACGTCTTTTCTTCGGTGTACCAGCAGCGCTCTCGTATTGATCTCCCACGTGTTTCGTCGCAGACTTTCTTTTTGATTTCCCTTTGGTCTTCCCTTTTTTCCCCTTAGTCTTAGGGGTTGAACTGTAATAAAAAATTAGTTTCAATAAAGAACATATTTCATTCGCGCTTTATAAAAAGAATTAAAACAAAAACTAAGTAATAATACCTTTTAGTTATTCTTTCGCATATTAATTAACTTTAATACTTTACCTTCTAGTTCTCGCTTCCTCGTGTACGCGTTCCCATTGCCTAGCTAAATCAGCAACGAGGTCATCCTCCGTTAAGCTGAAACTGCATAGATAAATGAACGAGGTTAATCCAACTAGGCTGAGCCAAAACACAACAACTGAACTTGAAAAATATTCATAAATAATTTTTTCAAAAGGAGAAAAATAAATCGGATCGGGGTAGGGTTTGAACCCCCAGGCTGATGAAAATTAGCAGAACCGCTTAATAAATATCTGAGGATAATCATAAGCAGAAAAAAATTAAAACATGAGAAGAAAAAAGTTTTCTAGACCAGGATTTGAACCCCTGATTGATCGATCCTGAGGTCTACGTCATATCCACGGAGCTAATATTTATTAATATTTCCTGATATCTTTAAAGATAAGCCCTTTGAACTAAACAGTTTTAAGTACGAATAAGAGATAAAACATACCGAATAACAAGGATCTAAAGAAAATAAATTGAAAATGTAAATAATTACATACCTAAAACTAGTGGTGGGAGATGACGGTAAACTTAGATCTTGGAGTGCATCGAAGAAAGCATCTGTAAATGAAATAACTGGTTATACAATTCTAATTTCATATTATAGTTATCTCAATCGTGAACGGTGCATGGCGCTTAGGAATAAGACAAGAATTAACTTGTAGCTTTTAATCTCCTATACCTTTTAATTGTTTAGAGTTCTTAAATAATTGAGGTAATGAGAGAGTTGACCGTTTTCCCCCCGTTAACCCGATATACGGCGAGACAGGTTTAAGTTTGCCTACAATACATTGTATTGCGTCAGTCTAGAATATATGAAAGATCTTCTTATAAGAAACGAACCGTTTGTGCTCAAAGGAATGATTAATAATGCGAACTTACCTTCGTCAAATGTTTTCTCGTCATCCATTATATACCGAGACAGGAGATCGACCAAATACGTAAAAACGTACCTTCATGCGCCAGTTGCATATGCCCACTGAACTCGAAAACTCTCTCCTTTTATCCTATTAGCCGTCTAAGGGTCACGTGATGTTTTTATTGTTAGTTAACAAAGGGGCTGCTAACAAAGGGGCTTAAACCGGTTTTACCGGTTTCTTACGACCGGTTAAACCGGTTTGACCGGTTAAACCGGTTTTTCCGGTTTCTTACGACCACGCCCTAATTACGTCACAAAACCGGTTTGACCGGTTTCTTAGGATCGGTTAAACCGGTTTTACCGGTTTCTTACGACCAGTTAAACCGGTTTGACCGGTTAAACAGGTTTGACCAGTTTCTTACGACCAGTTAGACCGGTTTCTTACAACCACGCCTTAATTACGTCACAAAACCGGTATAACCGGTTTCTTAGGACCGGTTAAACCGGTTTTACCGGTTTGACCGGAAAAACCGGTTTTACCGGTTTCTTACGACCAGTTAAACCGGTTTGATTGGTTTCTTACAACCACGCCCTAATTACGTCACAAAACCGGTTTTTCCGGTTTCTTACGACCAGTTAAACCGGTTTTACAGGCTAAACCGGTTTTTCCGGTTTCTTACAACCACGCCCTAATTACGTCACAAAACCGGTTTTTCCGGTTTCTTACGACCAGATAAACCGGTTTTACCGGTTTCTTACGACCGGTTTTTCCGGTTTCTTACAACCACGCCCTAATTACGTCACAGAATGACGTCAAACGCGTCATACTTGACCTACTTTCGTTTTCAATTCTGATTGGTCCACCTCCATCAGGACTCTACTACTACTCTCTAAGTTTAAAGCAATGAACTGAAACTCACAAACCAGTCCCATCTATGTTTATACAACAGTTCAGATATCCAATACTATGTTTTCTCACATAACACATTGAAAGGAAAACATTTCGAAAACTTTAGAATCTGATGTGGAATTTTATTTATGTTTGTAAAAATAATCAGTTTGGACAGCAAAACAAGGTATTTCTGGAATGGGTGTTGAAATACCATCATCTGTAACCAATTGTCTAGTACAATAAACTGTTATTGCTGTTTAAATACTTAATTCCGTGCCGATATTCTTACATCTCTAAAAAATAATGTCATTATAAATGATTAAATTTGGACAGCAAAAAATGCCTTCCGAAAATGAATGACGAACACAAGCGGTCGTGAAAATATCTAAACGCTCTAAGTTTAAAGCAATGAACTTGAAACTCACAAACCAGTCCAGAATTTCATCTATGTTTATACAACAACCCAGATATCCAATACTATGTTTTCTCACATACCATATTGAAAGGAAAACAGTTCGAAAACTTTAGAAACTGATGTGGAATTTTATTTCCAGTCTTTCTGGAATGGGTGTTGAAATACCATCATCTGTAGCCAATTAATGCAATAAACTGTTATGCCTATTTAAATACTTAATCACTTAATTGTAATCACGAATTCTCTATTTTACTGCAAACAAGTTAGGACTCCACTTCCTGGCAAAGTCTCTGTCCATCTTCAGATTCCATCGGTCACTCTCCCCTGACAAATACTGCCCCATCTCTAAGAGTCCTATGAACATATAAGAACGAAATAGATATATGCATCATGTGTATATATGAATTTAAAGAGCGCACGTTCATTAATCGATTTGCATATTACCTCAATTGAAATTTAAACTATACACCCAGAATGTTGTTGTGCGAAAGCTGTTCATTCGACCCAAACCGGAAGATACCGATAAATACCGAAAATGAAACATAACAGAGAAAACTGAGAGATAATCGGTGTTCTATCATCTACAGCAATTCTCATCGGATGCCGATATGAATCCTAAATCGCATAGAAGTATGCACTGGACAACACGATCCATTGAGTACTAACGCAATTTAATTGATATCCGGTAGTATAGACTACGCTAGACCCATTGATTTGCTTCGGATATATATTCTCAGATTGCTTTGACATCGATCTCCGCTGATTCTATATTAATACGCCCGCCCCCGTAATAATTAACTCAACTGCTCGTAGGGCTAATGGCAGGGTCGCAAGTAATGGAGTAGATCAGGTTCATCTCCATGCGCCTATGGAACTATAGATTGGAAATTTCGAAAGTATCCAGAATAGCCTGAATCTTCTAACAATGGTATCCAGAGACCCCACCTTAGGATAAAAGTAAACAAAATATTGATATCTGCCACAACAGGACGATTTATAGCTATTCATAGTCGCTCCAAAGTGAAATACGTCCAACGAAATGGTCGGTCTGCCATATCCAATGATAGGGCGGTGAAGGGTACTCTTCTGGCTAAGGATTATGCATTTGGTGCCTCCACATATTCATTCCAATTCAATTCCGGCAAAACGGCAGCCTTACAATGCCTTGGAGATGGTCCCCAATACTATTTTCTCACTTCCATCCGAAATTCAGTAGGCAGTCAACGTCTACAACTTTGGTGTAAACAATCGTGTAATAATCCAAGGCTAAATATCTTGCAGAAATGTAGTGGTCAACAATTTCCAACGATTCCAGGCATATATCGTGTATACCTTTCTCAAATCCTTACCACCCGGAGAACATGGGTCATGGCAAACATCGTTTCAAACGGCAAATTAAAAGTATCACGGAAAAGACATATCGCAACGTAATTCTACTTTTTTAGCTTAGAAAACTTACAAATAAAGGTGAATATTGTTTGTTCAACCCTATCTTGCCAAAGTTTTTTGTACCTGTCCAGGCCTGGGGCATTTCGTCCCATATTAAATATTTTTCTTACCCCTTGAGCTAGGGAGTTGAAACTTGCCACACTATACCCTTGCATCAAGTGTCTATCAGAAAATGCAAGAAAAAATATAAGAAGACCGCGGTGATCAAGTCACAGTAACATCATTTTCTAAAAAGGTATCTTTTGAAGGATTTTCCGGTCAAATTTGTCGATTTTATATTTATGTCATTTCCTCGCAAAAAGACTGCATGATGAATTGGTAAATAATAGTTTGATCGGACATGAAATAGTTTTTGCCTACTTTTCTCCACAAAAAAACAGAAATCTTGAAGAAAAAAAGACGAAAACATCACTTTTTCTGATATCCCACATGGACGCCATTTTGAATTTACCCATGATCCTCTGCTCTGGTGGTCACGTAAATAGGTTTAAGATTACCCCAATATAATAGGCTACAACGTTATGGAGTGTCAGGTCTCAAGTTATTGTCGTTTCTGAGGTAGGATTAAAAGTGAGATCGGGGGCCGCAATGATCCCCCACGGCCCGGTAGGGTTAACGATAATTGCTATTCAATAGTGTGTAATTATAACACAATCCAATGATATTGTGGCATGGTTATGGTTATGTTTATAAGAAAGAGCCTGAGATGTTTCACTTCAGATGAAATGCAACTGTTCCTCCAATCTGATTAATATCAGATCTAGTTAACCGCTCCCCATCATTACTTGTCAATAATGTAGATCTGGAATCAATATCTCCGTTTCCCTGTTCTGAGTACTGACCAATCACAGAGCTTCTCGACGCTTTAATAAGTTTGAAAACGTCAGTGTCAGGGCGTAACTGCGTGAAAAAAAAAACTGTTAACCCCAAGATATTACGAACAGATACATGTTTCCCGGAATTGATAGGAATTTCTAAATTCCATTAATGTTAATCGAATACCACCATGGTTGATAGAGAATAAAATATTAATTTGATGAAACAAGCTAATGTATATGTGAAGATTGAAATATGAGATGAGATTGAAATATACTGAACCGTACACCTTCCCCCCCCCCCTCACTTGTGACAAAATGAGATGGGCAGGGCGATTGATTTTGACCTGCCGAGAGCTGTTGTTGAACACGGAAATACGAGTCTAGGTCTCAGATCTTATATCAGCGACATGTACGATGAGAAAAAATTTTTTAGATGTAGTTTTAATCAGATTTATTTTTTTCATCTGCTCACCTCGATATCATGTGAAGTGTGGAACATTATACGGAAGAACATATGCCCCCAGTGGTAAAAAAAACAGCTATAGGCCTAGTTCGAGTTTGCTACTCTAAACTCGACCCACAAATCATCGAATGGTATGATTTCAACTGGTGTGATCTGCGAGAAAAAAAACCCACACACACACACACACAAAATTTTTGCGAGGCATCAATGAAACATACCACATGGTTCTCATAACTGGCTGTCCGTCGTTTTATTATATCCTTAGATTGAATATGCTGCCATAATATGGCTGATTTCATAAATAAATCAACACGAACTCAATCAAAGTTTCAATTCATTCCATCAAGTACGTTGCCAGACGCAGAACACATTTTGCCGTGGGCGCTGAATGGTTCGGGAAGTCCATTCCACAGTTATTATCTCTTCAATTAAGACGGTTTGATTTGCAGTCGTTCCAGGATTATAAAACATTTTCTTAGCATCACGTTAGGTGATGAATATGTAGTCGTAAACGGCTACAGTTTTGAAGATAGGAAGCACAGTGTCTTTCTAACACCAGCATGTTGACGGTTTTTATGATTTTCGTTTTCAATTATATTGAACTGAACATATATTGAGGATGCTGGGGAAAGCTTGTGATAGGATATTGACGCGGGAAATATGGATATTGAACATACCGACTTAATATCTGAATGCACAGAGACATTTGAGCTGTTGGTGATCAGCAGATGCTGGGCAGAAGTAAAGAAGATAAGCGGTTGTCTGGAATAGTGAAATTGTTCAGCACTGAACAAGAAAATGCAAACTTTAATTTGAAGAGAACTGAAAGGTTCGATAATACGATGGTACGATACAATAGTAAGATGCGATGGCACGATGTGATGGTACATTGTCACGATGCGATGACTCGATGGCACGATGCGATGGTACGATGAAAATTTCTCCATCATACAATATCATCGCGCCATCGTGTTATCGTGCCATCGTAGAGTCGTCACTTGATCAAAACAACGCCAGGCGCAAATAAGTTTTGTTAATTCAGTTTTAAATTATTTCGTCATTCTATCGCACCATCTTATCATCGTGCCATCGTATCATCGTGCAAATTCTTCCATCGTGTCATCGTACCATCACCCTAGTAGATATAGGGCGATGGTACGACAAGGCAGGTATGAGCCACCATCCCTAGCCGTCTCTCAGTTTGTGCAACTTAAACTCAGGGCCTTGTTCAGTCGTTGCTAAAACATTATAAATTGAGTCATCTAATTACCTAGTACTTCATGACGAATTGTTCGATGCTGATCAGGGGAACATCAAAGATCAGGCTGCATGATAACAGGTCGTTGCCATATTCTCTAGACGATATTTTATTGACGACCTTTGCGTTGGATAGTTGACACCGTCGAGGAAATCTATCCACCTCCACTGGCTTTGTAGGAAAGCACGGATGACTTCATATTTAGACCTGGGTATTACCTCTATCATCAGTCGTGTGAGAGAAGAGTTGATTTTAAAATATGTGAGAGCAATTGGTTTGTTAAATAAATTTGCACACAAATACCAGTTTCTAGACACGTTTTATCTTTCATTGTAAGACGGTCGATCGATTGTTATCCTCTTTACCTGGTTTCATATTGCTCGCTGTCATATAACTGAAATATTGCTGAACGCGACGTTAAAATTAACTCTCTCCATCTCTATATTGATAAAAATGGGTTTCTTTCACGTCGATACTATAGAGGACTGATTACAATTTTGACATTGTGAACTACCCCTTCTCGAAATGTAACATCCAGGAAGAATTTGCATATTGTGTATGCATATCTCGCTTTGCAGTATTTGCTAATTCCTGTGCAGACTGTGGCAATTTCAATCAACGTCCCGAAACAATTCTACAAAAATTAATTCGATAAGGCTATACCCTCAATTCCCTTCACTCAAAGTGTGTCAAATTTGGTGATAAATGTCACTTAGTAATACAAAACTACGATCGTAGTGTGCAAGCGTTTTAGTGCTACGTTTCATAACTTGTGTCTAATGTCGCTAAACCCGTAACTAAGATCTGGATGGTTGTTCACATTTCAAGCGTCTGGTCCGCATCCATAACCCAAAGAGCAGCATCACCAAATTCAAAAGAACAATCATAGTATAACCATAGGCTAGCATCTTGCAAGAGAGAAGCGGTCAAAAGTTTTCAATGATGCCGGCAAGATATCATGATGTTCCAAAAAATATCAGTATCAGTATTCTTAATCCATATGACATTCGTTGTAGAGTCGTCATCTAGAGAATGATGTATCACACTCAACTGTAAGCGTAACTGAGATACAATACACTAAAAAATGAGTTAGAAAACCTTTGATTGAGAATACTGGTCGCTGATACAGATTTGGCGATTCCACCGCCATGATGTTTTACCGACATCGTTGAAAACTGTCATCCCACCATATTGAACATTCTACAATTATATGACCGTAGACTTCATCAACAGATTGATGTAGTGTTTTGTTGGTTGTCTATAGCCACGTTGGCATCAGAGGAAATACTGAAGCTGAAGAATTGGCTAAGGCAGCCCTAGATAATGAGGTTGATCCTGCTGGAATCCCATATAGTGATTTCAGACCCCCTATTTGTGCTTATGTGAGAATAACAAAGTTCATGAGTTTCGTAAAACTGTAGGATCACAATCAAAGCGTGACTGAGATACACCATTCTCTAGATAACGACTTTAGAACGATTATTATGGATTAAGAATACTGATCAGCGATACGGATTTTATATTTTTGGAACATCATGATGTCTTGTCGGCATCATTGAAACTGTTGACCGCTTCTCTCTTGCAGGAAACTAGCCTATGTTTATGTATACTATGATTGTCTTTTTTGAATTTGGTGCTAATACTGTTATATGAATATGGAATAGGTCTTTGGATTATGGACGCGGATATTCTTTAATGGACGACGGCTGAATTATGAATGACGGACTAGACGCTTGTATGTATACTCATTTGAGCAGCCGGAAACGTTTCGATCAAGCCATGATCAAGCGATGTAGAATCGGCCATGGTTTGGTTTGGTTTGATTGGGCACTCCACCGTTGAAAACTGTCATCCCACCATATTGAATTTATATATATTTTTAATATATACATACTTGATATTTGGTGCAAGTAGCGTTTTATGAAATATAAGGTATTTCCACTATGGATTCGGGAATTCTCTGTATGTACAATACATGTGGAATATAACGAATACAGTATAATAATAATTCTTAGATGAACAATAATATTCTCGTTGATAAGCAGATGTTATTTCCTTTCCAATTCAGTCATTATTATATCTGATAATACAGGCTCCAGTGATGTCCCATGCAGACCCCGTCAATTTGTTGAAGTATTCTCCACATATCATCGGTGTTTTATTGCAGGGGACCTTTTAAGAGTCCGTTTGTTTAGGGTAGTGCTGATGAGCTTCTCTTTATACATTCTGTCCAGGAAGATGCCGTAGTTTATTGTATTCATCTTTGCTGATTTCCTGTTCTTCCTGTTAAAAACAGTTTTAAGTTGGGTGAGCGTTGGATCGCTTTGAAGTTGTTTAAATTTTGCTATGTCTGCAAAAAAAGAACTTTTTTCCTAGTCCTCCTTCTTTGAGACAATCATTCCGCTCCCTTTGTTTGCATTCACAATTTCAAATTATGATTTAGACTGCTTCATCCGTTCGTCGCCCAAATTAAGAAAGCTGCAAGACACTGACTTGAGGGCGCGATTAACTATCCGCCCTATGATCAATGAATTTGGACTGAATTTGTGTTTTTCTAGTTATTCCACACAGATTCAGCAGTTGGTGGGGTATCTAGACTCAATGTTAATATTCTATCAATGCTCCAGCTCAATGTGTCGGTTTGTAGAATCTTATTGGTTTCAATTGAATTTGGTGTTCTGGCCGCCCGGGTAATGAATATTTAATAGCCTTATGTCATCACGGCCGCATTAGGGCTAATTTACTTGCAATCTGGGAGAGGGACAGTTTCATCGTCTCCGTTTCAACCCAAGCTTCATGCGAAAGACCAGTTCATATATCTACCCCGCATTATGGCGTCAAACTGGCTGGAGCGCGACAAAACCAGACGACACCCCGTCATCATGACGCCTGATTCGGTTGAGCCAACCAAATAGCCCCTACCATTATGTCCCCTTCAAAGCACTACGAAGAGTTCTCGGGATTGTTTGACACTCGCTTCACTGCAAGGCGGTTACATCCTACAAGCGACATATCAAAATGGGGGATTGGATAGGATTTCATTTGAGCTTGGTCTAGTCCACGATTTAAGCTAAATTTAAATACCTCTACTTCTTCGGATTATAGCGTCTGGCCAATGAAGTTGGCGTCGATTATGCTGGGACTGTCCTTAAGTTCATGGATACGTCGCTTTTCTTTAATGATTAAAATCAATCGGTTGATTGATGATAAGAAGCCTAAAACCTCCAAGTTGAGTTGTAGAGAGGAGAGATGTTTTGGCGCCAGAAATCCACACGCTCCTAACTCCAGTATTCAAATTTCTGTTCAAATTATAGTACTCATTATAAGTAGCATGAACCTCCCCATATCCCTGTATAATTTCATTGTTTGGGATCTCAACAGTGCGTTTTATTTCTACCAGTACTTTGCTCAATTCTATCTCTTCAAACCGACCATACTGATTGTGAATATCTAAAATACTGTTTGAGAGAAGAGCATCTTTAGTCCATTCATTTCTTACCATCACAACCCAAACAGTCTTTGACACCTGTACAAGTCCAGCAAGGACAGCCGGTCCTGATCTGACAGGCTTTTGTAAAGCGCGATAACTATTAACTGGGTTAGCAGCATCTAGTCCCAATAGCTTTGGGGTCAGTGACCTCTCAATCTGTTTGTTTGCCATAGCTCTAGAGAAAAAAGTAATACAAAAAATAATTGAAGCTGAAAAAATATATATACATGTGTAAACAAGTACATCGTAAACAAATAACAATAATAATGATTTCTTAGCAGGTGTATCAACACTCACAGGTAGTATAAATGATCACAATAGCCCTCAAAGAGAGCCTTACTCCGGAGCTGGCTCCGGGTAACAATAGAACAATAGCGTGGGAGTTAGCGCGGAAGAACAAAACACAGAACTAAAGCTGCAATACACTATATGTAGGTCACTTCAGTACAGGGTTATTACACATTTACAGAATCTCTACAACACGATACATGTACAAGAGATATCTATAAAGGGGTGCATGTACAGGAGCAGGTCTGCCCATGAAAACACCAATAAATCCACCAGCATCATTGAAGTGAATGTAGTTACACGAATAAACCAAGAGATGCAGAGAACGAAATACAGTGATATTTACACGAATAAACTACCACCATCGAGGACAGATAATACAGAAACAATTACAGACGAGAGATCCTGAAGGATCTTGGCGCCTACCATTGTCCGATAATTGTAAGCTAATGACAAGACGATCTTTTTGTCTGTTACTATGAACAAACGACTGATTTGTAATTTTGTTGGCACAAATTCGAATTTGAGCGAAAAAGATCGAAAAAGGGACACTGGAAAACAGCAAGTTTCAAGATTTCTAGACACTGTACTTGATGAGCAAAGTTAGTCTGAAAGTGAATGTCCGGAGGATTCTTCGTCTTCGTTTTGTAGTATTTTTTTCTTTGCACGTGTCATCATTGGGTACTGGAAGCGAAGACAAATCTCTTTGATACTTTGGCATGAGCTATGAAACATACTTAAGATTTTTAATTAGGAACGAATGCTAATTCTGTTCTGTTTACTGGGCTAGTTTGAGATATCTCTTTTAAGATACCATGCTCAAAACTAATTAGATGGTACAAACTTAATACTGAAGGGATCCGGTCCGTAATGTTGAAACTTTGAAAGTGTCTGAATCGTCAGTGAGACGAAACGGTGGGGCAGTTCACTTGCAAAGGCATGGACTAAAGTAAACTGATTTAAAATTTGAAGAATGCATTTTAATTCGGAATCATTTGAACTCCTTGATACAGAATGTGAAGGTATGAATATGCTCTACAGTAAATATATAGAATATGCTCCACCGTTTGATCCACTGACTCTTGTGATGCAACGTCACAACTTGGGAATATCGTATTAATTTTAAGCGTAACTTGGATTTTCGAATCGGACCATAAAAGGTATCTTGCACAACTAGGCCCCATGTGGGACCTGTGTACCAAATTTCAGAAAGATCCATGAAGTAGTTCCTGAGAATTCACGATGCCAATATTTCAAGGGGAAAACCTGGCGGCCATGTTGATTTTCAAATCGGACCAAAAAGGTATTGTGTACAACTAGACTACAAGGGGAACCTGTGTACCAAATTTGAGAAAGATCCATGCAGTACTTCCTGAGAAATCACGATAACAAACTTTCATGGGGAAGTCCAAGATGGCCGCCTGACAGCCATATTGTACTTTCGAATCGGACCGAAAAGGTATCTTGCACAACTAGATCACAAGGGGAATCTGTGTACCAAATTTGAGAAAGATCCATGCAGTACTTACTGAGAAATCAAGATAAACTTTCATCGGGGAAATCCAAGATGGCCGTCTGGTGACCATATTGGATTTTGGAATCGGATCAGAAAAGTTATTTTGCACAACTAAACCACAAGAGGAACTTGTGTACCAAATTTGACAAAGATCCATGCGGTAGTTCCTGAGAATTCAAGAAAACAAAATTTCAAGGGGAAATTCAAAATGGCCGCCTGGTGGCCATATTGGCTTTTCGAATCGGACCAAAAAAGGTATCTCGCACAACTGGACCACAAGGGGAACCTGTGTACCAAATTTGAGAAAGATCCATGCAGTACTTCCTGAGAAATCACGATAACAAAGTTTCGTGGGGAAATCTAAGATGGCCGCCTGGTGGCCATATTGGATTTTCGAATCGGACCAAAAAAGGTATCTTGCACAACTGGACCACAAAGGGAACCTGTGTACCAAATTTGAGAAAGATCCATGCAGTTTTTCCTGAGAAATCGTGATAACAAAGTTTCATGTGGAAATCAAAGATGGCCGCCTGGTGGCCATATTGGATTTTCGAATCGGACCAAAAAAGGTATCTTGCACAACTAGACCCCAAGGGGAACCTGTGTACCAAATGTGAGAAAGATCCATGCAGTACTTCCTGAAAAATCGTGATAAAGTTTCATGTGGAAATCCAAGATAGCGGCCTGGTGGCCATATTGGATTTTCGAATCGGACCAAAAAGGTATCTTGCACAACTAGACCCCAAGGAGAACCTGTGTACCAAATTTGAGAAAGATCCATGCCTTACTTCGAGAAATCACGATAAAATTTCATGGGGAAATCCAAGATGGCGGCCTGGTGGCCATATTGGATTTTCGAATCGGACCAAAAAAGATATCTTGCATAACTGGATCACAAGGGGAACCTGTGTACCAAATTTGAGAAAGATCCATGCAGTTTTTCCTGAGAAATCGTGATAACAAAGTTTCATGTGGAAATCAAAGATGGCCGCCTGGTGGCCATATTGGATTTTCGAATCGGACCAAAAAAGGTATCTTGCACAACTAGACCCCAAGGGGAACCTGTGTACCAAATTTGAGAAAGATCCATGCCTTACTTCGAGAAATCACGATAAAATTTCATGGGGAAATCCAAGATGGCTGCCCGGTGGCCATATTGGAATTTTAAATCGGACCAGAAAAGGTATCTTGCACAACTAGACCCCAAGTGGAACCTGTGTACCAAATTTGAGAAAGATCCATGCAGTAGTTCCTGAGAAATCGCGATAACAAAGTTTCATGGGGAAATCCAAGATGGCCGCCTTGTGTCTATATTGGATTTTCGAATCGGACCAAAAAAGTTACCTTGCACAACTAGACCCCAAGGGGAACCTGTGTACCAAATTGGAGAAAGATCCATGGAGAAGTTCATGAGAAATCGCGGCAACAAGAATTGTTTACGGACGGACTGACGACGGACCGACGGACGATGGACGAAAAGTGATTTGATCTGGTGATGGTGGGCTAAAAATCAACTTCAGTTGTTTTGGTTTGTTTGCACCATGGAGGTAAAAATCGGATCCGATTTTACCTCCATGTTTGCACCATCTCATTAAATTTAAAAACAGTTTTCACAGTATAAAAAAAATTAAACTCTTCTTTATGTATCTTCCAATCAAAGAATATTGTTTATATTGTGGCTAAATAAGTTCGCTGTCTTTGAATTATCCATTCAAACTTTATTAACTACGGTACAATCAAACTTTGGTTTCAGTTTCAACATCGTGCAATGCGTATATGCGAACGACATGCCAGTTTCTTTACAACAACAACACGACAAGATCGTTCAACTTTGAGTGAAAACAAATGCCCTATGCGAAGATTACATCGTCTCCTTTATCATAAATACTATTCAGCGATGGTCAGATATTTATCTGTCCATTTCAAGGAGAGTTAGACGTCTTTGGGGGCTTATCATTCCCACATGTCAAACTTCCCCAGCATTTTTTTGTTTTTCGCCACACAACGCAATTCGGAGGGAGAGAGGGAGGGAATTTGGCTTAATGTCACACTCAAGTTTGTTTCACTCATATGGTGACAGGCAGTTTGGTTGGTGGAGGAAGCCGGAGTACCCGGAGAGAACCACCGCCCTTCGGCAAATAACTGACAGACTTTCACACATGGACCAGCTGGGCTCGAACCCGTGCCGGTTCAGAGTGATTCCATGACAGTGAGTGAAAGTTGCTCAAATTTCAAACTGCTAGCATTGGGACATCTGTTGCTTTTTTGTATCAACCAGTGCCAGAACTAAGACAAAATGAAGTTTATGTCACTGACTGGTCCACATTCTAGAAAAAATACCACTGAAACACCTAGCAAACTCGGACAGCCGTTAAATGTGATTTTCTAGTAGGCCTCAAAATAAGATGTATAATCTGAAGTATTCCTCTCAGTTTGATTATATCTGATGTTAGTAACTAACAATGATGTATTCTAACATGCAAACTTGCCAAATTTGCGAAGTTGGCAAGACTTTGTCATTTTCACTCAATATTCAATCCGATTATCACAATGTAACTTACGTGACAAATTTTCATGGGTCATTTTGTCAAGAGATAATATAGGCAATACAAATAAAAAACCTCTTTCATCAATGAAACTGCCTCATGTCCACTAGGAACATACACCTCTTAACTTGGTAAAAAACAAATAGTTGAATAGAAATTCAGAGGGTGAAGTTGTGTAACTTACGTGACATGTCACGTAAGTTACAAAAATTGTCACGTAAGTTACATATACAAAACCATGTAAACTAGGAAGAATTTTTTGTCAAAAGCAAATCCAACTATTAAGTATTTCTAGCAACTTACCACTAAAAGTATACAATTAAGATATTCTAAACTGTCCTTGCAGACTAAACATGAATTGCAGGCAAGCACCTAAAAGGTGCGTGGACCCCTCAGCCTGTTTTTCTTTTGTCAAGTAGGATCAGGGCTGCATCTAGAGCCAATTTAGTTCCATAAAACGTATGGGCGCCCAAAACTCAAATAAAACAAAAAATGAAAGTGTTGTTGCTCAATTTGAAAGGATTTCTGAAGGAAATACTCCTAGAAAAAGCTTCTGGGAGCCTCAATATCGATCCGATTGCATGGCTGGGTATTGAATTTGATGTTAATAAACCTCTGTTTTGTGATTTATCACAGGCTCTTTGCGCCAAAATTCACCAAAAAAAATTGGACCGTCAATAATGAAAGTTAATGGCATAGAAACACACTGGGGGCGGGGGGCGGAGGGAGGGGGGGGGAGCATAAGCTCCAGTTGCCCCGTCAGGCTAAAAATGGGCTCTGGTGACAAAAATGTTTGGTGACAAAAATTGAAGCATTATGTTGTACCAGTTAAATGTGTGGATACAAATATGGTTCAAACAACAGTTTTAGGATAAATCATATGATGTAGAATAGAATGATTTAACAGCAAATTGAAGAAAAATGTTGTCCTTCATTTAAGGCGACGCGAAATTCGAACTAACAGGGGTTTGATACTGCAGGGATTCCCCTGCAAGTTATTTCATATTTACACTTCTGAAATAAAATATGTTTTGTGCAAAAGCTTTAGGGTAAATCATATGTCGAGTAGAATGATTTAATAGCAAAATTGAAGAAAAATGTTGTCCTTCATTTAAGGCGACGTGAAATTCGAACTAACAGGGGTTCGATACTGCAGGGATTCCCCTGCAAGTTATTTCATATTACACTTCTGAAATAAAATATGTTTTGTGCAAAATCTTTAGGGTAAATCATATGTCGAGTAGAATGATTTAATAGCAAAATTGAAGAAAAATGTTGTCCTTCATTTAAGGCGACGTGAAATTCGAACTAACAGGGGTTCGATACTGCAGGGATTCCCCTGCAAGTTATTTCATATTACACTTCTGAAATAAAATATGTTTTGTGCAAAATCTTTAGGGTAAATCATATGTGGAGTAGAATGATTTAATAGCGAAATTGAAGAAAAATGTTGTCCTTCATTTAAGGCGACGCGAAATTCAAACTAACAGGGGTTCCATACTGCAGGGATTCCCCTGCCAGTTATTTCATATTATACTTCTGACATAAAATATGGTTTCTGCAAAAGCTTTCGAATAAATCGACGTAGCAGAATTGAAGAAAAATGTTGTCCTTCATTTAAGGCAACGCGAAATTCAAACCTAACAGGGGTTCGATACTGCGGAAACCTCGCCGCCGGTTATTTCCTCTTGTACTTCTGAAATAAAATGCAGTAAAGAAGCAATCAGAGATTGCCTACTTGTATGCCCCCCCCCCCGCCATTGTTCTGTTCTGTATTGGTTGATATTGCACAGACAAGAAACCCAGACGGACAAAGCACTTTACTTTGCACAAAGGGACATAACTCTTGAAATTATCAGCGAAACGCGGAAAAACTTCACGCTGCACAAGCATGGGGCACTGACCACATATCATGCAAATTTCATACTTGTCCATAAAATATTAACCAAGATCCAACCCGGACAAGTCCCAATAAACGAAGATTTCAGGAACCAATGGACATAACTGTTGAAAATATGTGCGAAACGCGGAAAAACTTTACGCTGCACAAGCATGGGGCACTGACCACATATCACGCAAGTTTCATACTTGTCCATACAATATTAACCGAAATCCAGCCCGGACAAGTCCCAATTCAGAAAGATTTCAAGAACAAAGGATCATAACTCTTGAAAATATACCTGAAACACGGAGAAACTTCAAACTGCACAACTACAGGGTACTGACCACATATCATGCAAATTTCATAATTGTCCATACAATATTAACCGAGATCCAGCCCGGACAAGTCCCAATTCACAAAGATTTCAAGAACAAAGGGTCATAACTCTTGAAAATATACGCGAAACACGGAGAAACTTCACGCTGCACAACTACAGGGTACTGACCACATATCATGCAAATTTCATAATTGTCCATACAATATTAACCAAGATCCAGCCCGGACAAGTCCCAATTCACGGACATTTCAGGAACCAAGGGCCATAACTCTTGAAAATATAACCGAAACTCGGGAAAAACTCTACGCTGCACAACTACGAGACACTGGTCACATTTCATGCAAGTTTCAATCCTGTCGATCAAATATTAACCGAGATATTGCACGGACAAGAAATTCAAACGGACAGACGGACGGACAGACGGACAAAGCGATCGCTATATGGAGGGGGGGGGCATAATAATGTCACCAACCTGTTAGTTATTACTATAAAGGGATAAATTTTAGGTGATTCAGCATATGTGTGTGAAAAAGCAATGTACACTGCATCTCATACATATCACATGAGGCTGACAAGCGGTGGATAGGAAAAAGTCCAAAACTTTAGCTTTTAGTGCCCCAGGGGTGGGGAAATCCTCCCGAGGGTAGTACATAGGTTGAACAAGTGTAGCATCATGTAAGCTCCCAGAATATATGGGAATTGGGGGGGTTCCATTCAATGATAATCTTGAATCTTGAATGGACCAGGCTTTCTTGTATCAGGGAACCTTCAAAACTCACAATGAAACATGCAACCAAGGGTTCCCGATGGGCATAGATAACAGTGCAAAAGCTAAGCCATCAATAAATAATAAAAATAACGAGAGATCCTGAAGGATCTTGGCGCCCACCATTGTCCGATAATTGCAAGCTAGTGACAAGAGGATCTTTTTGTCCATTGTTACTAAGACGATTGAGTTGTAATTTTGTTTACAGAATTTCGAATCTGAGCGAAAAAGATCGAAAAAGGGACACTGGAAAACACCAAGATATAATCTTTCTAAGTTTCAGGGGGTTCAAGATTTCTAGAATGTCGGTTGCTATAGTACAAGAGAAATGAGCAAAGTTATTCTGAAAGTGAATGTACTTGTACGGAGGATCCTTCGTCTTCATTTTGTAGTATTTTTATTTTGTTTATTTTTTGGCACGTGTCCTCATTGGATACTGGAAGCGAAGAAAAATCTCTTTGACACTTTGGCATACTTAAGATTTTATAATTAGGAACGAATGTTAATTCTGTTCTGTTTACTGGACTAGTTTGAGATATCTCTTTTAAGATACCATGGTCGAAAATAGTAAGATGGTACAATACTTAATACTGAAGGGATCCGGTCCACGCAGTAATGCTGAAACTTCGAATTTGAAAGTGTTTGAATCCTGATTATTTCCCTTGGATCGAAACATGGAGTAGTTTACAGTTGTCGAGTTGTGACATTGTGTCACAAGAGTGACGTCCCTTCATGTAGCTGACACGCCGGCAGACGAATGGGTGGGGCAGTTCACTTGCAACTGCATGGACTAAAGAAAACTGATTAAAGTTTGAAGAATTACATTTTAATTCCGAATTATTTTAACTCTTTGATTGGAAGGTGAAGATATGGATATTCTCTATAGTCAATATATAGAATATGCGCCCACCGTTTGATCCGCTGACTCTGGTGATGCAACATCACAACTCGGGAATACCGTATTAAATTGAAGCGTAGCCAAAAAAGGTATCTTGCACAACTAGACCCCATGTGGGACCTGTGTGCCAAATTTCAGAAAGATCCATGAAATATTTCCTGAGAATTCACGACAACAATGTTTCAAGGGGAAATTCAAGATGGCCACCTGGCGGCCATATTGGATTTTAGAATCGGACCAAAAAAGGTATCTTGCACAACTGGGCCACAAGGGGAATCTGTGTACCAAATTTGAGGAAGATCCATGCAGTACTTCTTGAGAAATCACGATAACAATGTTTCAATGGGAAATCCAAGATGGGCGCCTGGTGGCCATATTATATTTTCGAATCGGACCAGAAAAGGTATCTTGCACAACTAGGCGACAAGGGGAACCTGTGTACCAATTTGATAAAGATCCATGCAGTAGTTCCTGAGAAATCGCAATAACAAAGTTTCATGGGGAAATCCAAGATGGCCGCCTGATGGACATATTGGATTTTGGAATCGGACCAGAAAAGGTATGTTGCACAACTGGACCATAAGGACAACCTGTCTACCAAATTTGAGAAAGATCCAGGCAGTACTTCCTGAGAAATCACGATAACCAAATTTCATGGGGAAATCTAAGATAGCCGCCTGGTGGCCATATTGGATTTTCAATTTGAACCGAAAAAGGTATCTTGCACAACTAGATCATAAGGTGAACTTGTGCACCAAATTTGAGAAAGATCCATGCAGTACTTCTTGAGAAATCACGATAACAATGTTTCAATGGGAAATCCAAGATGGGCGCCTGGTGGCCATATTATATTTTCGAATCGGACCAGAAAAGGTATCTTGCACAACTAGGCGACAAGGGGAACCTGTGTACCAATTTGATAAAGATCCATGCAGTAGTTCCTGAGAAATCGCAATAACAAAGTTTCATGGGGAAATCCAAGATGGCCGCCTGATGGACATATTGGATTTTGGAATCGGACCAGAAAAGGTATGTTGCACAACTGGACCACAAGGGCAACCTGTCTACCAAATTTGAGAAAGATCCAGGCAGTACTTCCTGAGAAATCACGATAAAGTTTCATGGGGAAATCTAAGATGGCCGCCTGGTGGCCATATTGGATTTTCAATTTGAACCGAAAAAGGTATCTTGCACAACTAGATCATAAGGTGAACCTGTGTACCAAATTTGAGAAAGATCCATGCAGTACTTCCTGAGAAATGATGATAAAGTTTCATGGAGAAATCCAAGATGGCTGCCTGGTGGCCATATTGGATTTTCGAATCGGACCAAAAAAGGTATCTTGCACAACTAGACCCCAAGCGGAACCTGTGTACCAAATTTGAGAAAGATCCATGCAGTAGTTCCTGAGAAATCGCGATAACAAGGTTTCATGGGGAAATCCAAGATGGCTGCCTGGTGGCCATATTGGATTTTCGAATTGGACCAGAAAAGGTATCTTGCACAACTAGACCCCAAGGGGAACCTGTGTACCAAATTTGAGAAAGATCCATGCAGTACTTCCTGAGAAATGACGATAACAAAGTTTCATGGGGAAATCCAAGATGGCTGCCTGGTGGCCATATTGGATTTTCGAATCGGACCAGAAAAGGTATCTTGCATAACTAGACCCCAAGGGGAACCTGTGTACCAAATTTGAGAAAGATCCATGCAGTAGTTCCTGAGAAATCGCGATAACAAGGTTTCATGGGGAAATACAAGATGGCTGCCTGGTGGCCATATTGGATTTTCGAATCGGACCAAAAAAGGTTTCTTGCACAACTAGACCCCAAGGGGAACCTGTGTACCAAATATGAGAAAGATCCATGCAGTAGTTCCCAAGAAATCGCGATAACAAGGTTTCATGGGGAAATCCAAGATGGCTGTCTGGTGGCCATATTGGATTTTCGAATCGGACCAGAAAAGGTATCTTGCTCAACTAGACCCCATGTGGGACCTGTGTACCAAATTTGAGAAAGATCCATGCAGTAGTTCCTGAGAAAACGCGATAACAAGGTTTCATGGGGAAATCCAAGATGGCTGCCTGGTGGCCATATTGGATTTTCGAATCGGACCAGAAAAGGTTTCTTGCACAACTAGACCCCAAGGGGAACCTGTGTACCAAATTTGAAAAAGATCCATGCAGTAGTTCCTGAGAAATCGCGGTAACAAGGTTTCATGGGGAAATCCAAGATGGCTGCCTGGTAGCCATATTGGATTTTCGAATCGGACCAGAAAAGGTTTCTTGCACAACTAGACCCCAAGGGGAACCTGTGTACCAAATTTGAAAAGATCCATTCAGTAGTTCCTGAGAAATCGCGGTAACAAGGTTTCATGGGGAAATCCAAGATGGCTGCCTGGTGGCCATATTGGATTTTCGAATCGGGCCAGAAAAGGTTTCTTGCACAACTAGACCCCAAGGGGAACCTGTGTACCAAATTTGAAAAAGATCCATGCAGTAGTTCCTGCGAAATCGCGGTAACAATAATTGTTTATGGACGGACTGACGACGGACGGACGGAGGACGGACGGACTGACGCCGGACGGACGGAGGACGGACGGACGGACGACGGACCACGGACGAAAAGTGATTTGAACAGCCCACCATCTGGTGATGGTGGGCTAAAAATAGCACAAAACACAGATAGCTAGAAGACAGCCAAAAAGAGTGGTCAAAGCGAGAAAACGTTGAACCTACATCACTCACCGAGTGGTTATAGAGAATAAGGTCATTGAAACAATCCTCCATGTTGCCAGAAGTACCATACTCAAAGCAAAACAAGTAATGAGTCCCAAGTTATATAATAATCATATGTAAAATATGCTATTACCAGGTGCTGGTTAAGGATTGAGTATAAGCACTAGCATACCCAAAGCAAAACAAGTAAAGAGAAACTTCAATTCGCAAGACATTTCAGCAAATATATACCAGGGTCTCAATAGACCAAGTCCCTGGTCATATAATCATATGTAAAATACACTTTTGCAGAAAATATTTCCAGCACAAAGATTCAGTGCTTACATTAGATGGAACTGAGATCAAAGTAGTAAAAGAGGTCAACTTCTTAGGAATATTGTTTGACCACCGACTAACGTTCAAATCGCATATAAATTGCGTGAAAGCCAAGTGCACAAAAGCGCTTGATTTGTTGAAGGTATTTGCCAGCTGAAAGCGGGGAGGAGATCAGCAAACGCTTCTCCATTTATATCGATCACTTGTTCAGAACGTTCAGAACATGCCCTAAGGAAAGCTTATATGTCGAAGCAGATGAAATTCCTATAGAACTTCGAAGAATTAAACTATCACTGCAATATATTACAAAATTGCGTTCTAATCACTCAAATCCTGCATATAACTGTGTTTTCAACCCTCGGTACGTTGATTTCTATTTAAAGAAACCCTCCATTATTCCAAAATATTTCATTGACGAAATATAAAAAGGCAGATACGAGCCAGCTCGTGTATACACAAATATTTGGTCTACTAAGAGAGAAATACAGATCGCATCAGGCTATTTATACAGCTGATTCTAAAGATGATGAGAGAGTAGCATGTGCTACTATCTTTAGTTCCAAGACTAAACCTATCGACTACCAGGTAAAAGTTCGATATTCACTGCAGAAGCAAAAGCTCTATTGTCGGCTTTAGAAGGTTTTGGGTCCACTAAAAGGAAAAAATATGTCATATTCTCAGATTCACGGTCATGCCATCAAGGGATTGAAGGTGTAAATTCAGCTCATCCCACCATACTGAATATTCTACGATTATATGACTGTAAATTTGATCAACAGATTGATATTGTGTTTTGTTGGGTACCTAGTTACGTTGATATCAAAGGTAATACTGAAGCTGATAAAATGGCTAAGGCAGACTAGATGATGAGGTTGATCCTGTTGGATTCCTATACAGTGATTTCAGACCATCTATCTGTGCTTATGTGAGAAAGTTGTTTCAATCTTTGTGGGATGCTATGGATAATAACAAACTTCACGAGTTCAAAAAAACTGTAGGCTATACTCATCTGAACAACCAGAAACGTTTCGATTAAGCCATGATTAGACGATGTAGACTCGGCCATACACGATTAACTCACGAGCATTTGCTGAAAAAAGAGCCAGTCCCAAAGTGTATTCCATGCCACGAGGATCTCATAGTGAAACATATTTTTATCGACTGTATAGATTGTAAGACATAACTTTTATCGAGCAGCTACTCTGGAAGATCTTTTTGGTCGAGTAAAAGAAGATTGTATTTTAGATTATTTGAAAGAGGTCGGTTTGTTGCATAAATTTTAATGTATTTACATGTTTTTAATGTATTAGTTTACTGAGTTATTAGCTTGAATACTTAGAATTTTGTTTGATTGTCGCTATATAACTGAAATATTGCTGAACGCGACGTTAAATCTTAATTCTCTCTCTCTCTCTCTCCTGTAAAATATGCTATTACCAGGTGCTGGTTAACGATTGAGTATAAACACTCCATCATCGAATACGACTTCCTACTCCCAGACTTCATCCATTCGGAGAGATTCTTCGAAAAACTTTTCCCAAGGAAAGGGTATTTCTTTTCCACCATTCATAACGGTATACCAAAAGTGAACTGGACACTCAAAATGCATAAAACTCCATATACACCTGGATTCATAGCTGGTTCTAGAAGCTCAGTGTGTAATGTGGTTATTGAAAAACTCCAAAGATCGTAGTAACTTGATGCGAAGAACACATATAGTACAAACATGTATCCACCTGGGATTTCTCGACTCTCTATGCAACAATCAGGATATGATTGATTTTCATATGATTACAACACATATAAGGGAAGTGGGAAGAGGTGCCGACATACTGACAGAGCCACATGACTTCACAGTATAGTCTTCCGGTTAACCTATTCTAAAGCACATACCAAGAATCTAACGACTTGTGATAGGTGTTGTATCTCAGGCACGCTTTTATTGTACCTGTTCATGTGGCAACTTGGATGATATGACCACACGGCTCCTAGCACTGGCATAAGCGGTATTAGATACAAATCTAGAGAGCTATGATGGAAATGCTCTGACAACTCGCATATTGGTAATTGGTGAGCTGTTTCGCTGTGACAACTCGTACACTGGGGATTGGCAAGCTGTATCGTCGGCAGATGAAAATGACGGCATTTAACACAAAAGACTAATCTGTAAGGCCCGATGTCGACCCAGCATCAACTTCCCACAAATGTCAACATATATCAAAGATCAAAAGGTCGGTACAGGGGGCGGGCCTCGTAGACGAAACGTCCACCAGCAGAATCTCGTCATATACAGGTAAAAATTACAACACATATATGGGTCGAACAAAGGGGTGCACAATTATCTCCCTTTGGAATATCTATATGTTGTTAATATATGTTGCCAAATTTGACATAGGTATTGTTAATGAGAAATAAAAGTAACTCTATAAATAAACATCCAAGGAATGATACCCCTTGTATGTAGTAGAGATGAAGAAGGCCTGATGGATTGACATTAATACTGTTGTCTTAAACACAATATTACCCTTTTACACGAATAAACCACGAGATGCAGGGGACGAAATACAGGGATATTTACACGAATAAATTACTACCATCGGAGACGGATGATACAGAAACAATTACAGATATGAAATATGAGGATTTTGATTAACGTCACAAGACATTACCGCAGAAATTACACCATTATGCCACCAAAACGCCTCTCAAATTTGGAGATCGCAGCACACCTAGCATGCAAGACTTATGGCGTTACGTTTCGTAACTTGTGTCTAATGTCGCTTAACTCTGGGCTAGGGGCCGTTTGTGCTTCAACATAAACATGGAGTTCAAATGCACAACCAAAGCATGACTGAGATACATCATTGCCTAGATTAACGACCTTTTTTTTTACGAGAGAGAGAGAATTAGGGTTTAATTCTCTCTCTCTTTACGAAATCATATGGATGTATGAATACGGATCGGTGATACGGATTTAATGTCATGCTGGCATCGTTGGTCACAGTTGACCTTTTCTTCCTCACAGGAAACAAGCATATGTTTACTGTGATTTGTTTTTATTATGTACCATTATACGAATTAGGTCTTGAGATTATGGACGAGGAAATCATTTAATGAATGACGGCTAAAGATTGATTGGTGGACTAGATACTTGTATTTGGTCAAGTACAGTTACCCATATGATGCAGATTTATGGGGAAATAAACGTATTTCTCAAAACAATTTCTTGATAAACACCTTTATGATTTTTGTTTCATTTTGAATTACTATTTAGTGTCATTTCCGGTGATGGGTTATGATTGTATAGCCGTATTCCAGATCACATATTGAAAGGGTGCTATAAAACAGGGTTGCCTATAAATCTTCAGTTCGTCCAAAGAAAAGCGTTTCAGCAGATTTCTGCAAAGTGTGCCAAAAAAGAAAAAAAACATTAAGGTAGTGAAGTGTCTTTATCAGTTCATCTGGTACTGATAGTTCTGGCAGGATGCTGTGATACAAGTTAGTGAACTTCGGGAATGCGTACAGTATCTGGATCTTGAATCGCAGATTCCTTAGGAAATAATGAATACCGCGTCCCCATAGAAGACGTTCTAGGAGAGCATTTATTGATATATTGCATGCATTTATCATCACACAGTTAATTTCCACTTCAACCCTGAGCGACGAACGCTTGAATACTTCACTTGCACTTTTTACTCTTTACAGTGTAAAATAAACAGATGTATTCTTTTCACGAGTAATCTCGCTATGCAATCGCCCAGATTCCGGCAGATACCATGGTCCAGGGTTTATATCTATGAGTCGAGATATTTCTATCCCAGGTGACAACTGTTTCCAAGTGTGGATTTTCATATCTGGATCTGCATGCCCATAAGCTAGTGTTCTGTAAGAGAGAAACGATCAGCAGTTTAACTGATGCCAGCAAAGGGCTACGATATTCAAATCTTAATCACCGTAAAATATTCTGTTATCCAATTGAATTTCCAAGTAGTTATAGAGGATATCGTATGTAAATATAATCAATAAAACTCGACTCTCCTCTCGGTTGCTTACTTCTGGATCAAACCGGTAACAATTTGGAGACGAACTCATAAAATTTTCAATAACATTGATCTTATGAGTGTTGTCGAAAATTTATTCTATAACACTTACACCTATTACACACTGATAACTGTGCAATTATTACACGATTTAGCACGGCTAAGAACTTTGTGACGTATGAAATCTACACCCGTGATCTTGACACGCACAGGTGTTCGCTCGGCAGAATCCATTTCACAGGACGGGTGATAAATGGCAGGACAAAGTCTCGTCCGCCTGCATCTACAATCGAATAAACAAATAGAATGGATACCCTGTAAGTAGGAACTTTATTTTATTTTAATGGCAGAAAATGTATAATCGCAGATATTTACAAACCAATTGGGACATACGAGTGTACACAAGAAACAGATCAACAGGGGAAACAAGACGTGCTTTCAGATATGAATTATCTAGAGAAGCGGAGATCGAAAAGTTCATGAGAGACGCAGATGATGAATCTCTTCTTGCTGGTTTGAATGAGACACAACACGAGTGTGATCAGCTGAACAAAGGTAGATTTTTCTCCGCTGACGATGAGAAATTAAGAGATCTGGTTAACAAACGAAATGAGCCAGGGACCGACAGGCAAACGAAATAGGAAATACAGATCTTTAAAGGTATCAAATTCGTTCTATATTATAATCAAGTCTTATAAATAAATACATCTAAAGATTACCCGTTACACCAATCATTGATTGAGATCAACAACTGCCACGGCTCTGCTTCAGGCGGTGTGTCTATCATTGATGTGATGTTGGTTACAGGCCACAGAAATTACAAACGACATCAAATGTTTGTAATTTCACATATGTTCCACAGTCATCACATCTTGGCGGGTTTTTTTCCAAAATGCCATTGTTTCCAATAGCACGGTGAACATAAATTTCCTTCCTAGTTAAATAAATACTGCCAACATTTTTCATTGTTTGAGGAAAAGCTGTTAATTAATATTTATTAAAGACGTAAATTTCTGTCACAAGTTTAACTGTTGGTTCCATCGTGATTGATTAAGAATGCCACACAAATAGGCTTGTATGCATGCATAAACTCGTCCATTGATATTGACACCCTGCCAACTGAGGCGGACGGCACATTTCAACAAAGGGAAGAAAGGTTGTGAACGTTTACCATATTTTTCAATCTTTCATTGTAATCTTTGTTGATAATCAATTTGAGTAGTGCAATAGAATAGAAATAATGTTTTCATAAGCGTGCTAAATCGTTAATTTACGCACGGTTAGTGTGGGAAAGTTTATAAATTTTAGGGCGCGAGCTTCGCCCTTGCCCTAAAATATAAACTTTCCCACACTAACCTTGCGTAAATTAACGATCTAGCACGCTTATGAAAACATTATTTCTTAAATAACTCCGATCGCTGTTGTCGACAATTCCATGGGTTTGTCTTGAAATCGTTATCGTTTGATTCAGAAATAAACAATCGAGAGGACAGTTGAGTGTTGATTCTTTCATCTCGACTTGATCTGTTGGCGAACACTTTACATGTCTCAGACCCGATCTGGCCAAGGGAAGTGTTATAGAGAAATACAATGAAATACTGAGTTGGGGAATCTGGAATAGCATACACGTACAGCTAATATTAAGTTATAGTGTATTTTTGTCACGTCAGATATAACTATTCTCTTCCCCTTTTTTCTCCGACTTTTGTTATTTAATGTCTTACATTTTCTATTGTAGCTTATAGAGATTCCCCTTCAAGTCCATCGGGATTGTGATGGGATCCAGTTGAGGGACTTGAAATCTAAAAGAAAATCTAACGACCATCGAGAGTCTGGAAGTTTTGGGGCTGAAAAGTCGTGAAAACTCATCAAGATAGTTATATGGGGTGCGGCAGAGTGACGTAAGACAAAATAGCTGTTTTAGCAACTAATGCCCACTGGGCGCCGAAAACTGTTTTGGTCTCGACAATTGAATGTTAATATGTGTGCACGTCAAACAATGACGATCGTATATACATTTAAACTATAGACCATTTCTTCGACATGTGTTTTACGTATTCATGCTGTTTAAATGACCAAGTGAGGGAATACTTCTTATCGATATGGATTGCTGCCATCATTGGAAGATGTGGATCATTTCTCTCCTACAGCAAACCAGCTTGTTTTTATTTACATTGTCATTTGAAGCCTGTTTGAAATTGGTGCTAACTATCATACGAAATAGGTATTTCGGTTATTGGCGCGGAGATTTCATTCTGGACGACGGCTGAATACTGATTTTCGGATCTGGCGCCTATACTATACCATGTTAACGAAAATTATATCACCAACTCAGTGAAATATGAAGAACATAAACGAATCCCTGATTTGTTTTGATGACACAGTAGTTGCCAGTAGTGATAATTTAGTCCTTGTGTAATTTTGTGTTCAGCTTGTCATCCTATTTTAGAGCACAAATGTCCCACCAAAATGATTCTAAAGCCAGAACATTTGATTTGCTTTCCGTCGTGAACTCCAAAACCATAGTAAGCGCATCCTCATTTCTGAAAAAGTACACTAGAGTATTTGTTTCCTTTGCTCAATTGCATAACCGATAAGGATGATTAACTTATACTCACGTTGTGCGATTGGGTAGATCTGCACTCTAGCAAAATCCGGACCAACTACATTATAATGGGGAAGTCTGAGCAAAGACCTTCCGAGATTAAATTTTGCCGGAAAGATTATTCTATGCAGTGACAAGGTCTGTTATAAGAACCCGGAACGTGTCCAGTACAAGAAACGTTTTCCTCGGACGGGCAAAAACATCGATGCGATGTGCAATTAACCGCATTTTCCTCGCAATTTCATCGGAAATAACAACGTTATAATTATTCTGAGTGGCCAGGACTTCTGAACGACCTTGTCTAAGCTATTCAATTTAATTTGCAGCGATAGGCTTGGTAGTGAATTAGCTTTTTGCAATAAATAGTTACTTCTCGAGTTAAGATGTCAAGTATTATACAGAGGTTTCGGCAAATGGTTGACCATCTCTGTCTTTCAACATATTGAGCTTCGACCATAGATCTTTAATGTTTATTAGTTTGCTGACAATTTGTCCGTTTCATAGAACAGGCGCACGTTACAATGAAACCATGTGATCTGGAATTAAATTCATCAATTAAATCCATGCAGCTGCAAAGACAACGTATCTTACAGAATACTCGTCACGGTCTTTGTTGACCGTAGATATTATCTTAGTATTTCTCAGTCACATCGCCTTAGCTAGAATTTTTTTGTGTAAAAACGCCCCTCCTATATTTGTTCAAGTTAGTTTCTAGACGAATGTAACATTATTATTTGTATTATCACATTTTATCACTAAAACCAGCTATAATCAGTGACAGATAATCGACTGTTGGGGGTGATTTTCGACCAGTCGGAACATATATTGTCTACTCGTTTGAGTACAAATTTTTCAAAGATTTATTGGAAATATTCCTAATAGTCAGGCAATTGCAGCCATATAATGAGTTTGCATTAAAATTGGCAGGCGGAAGATCATGGAGGAAGACAATTTTCCACTCGTAACCGAAAGGTACAGGTGGATGCAGACCCTCCTCTATGAATACATCTGTTGTAGTACTCAAACTAATCCGGAATATACTTTGTATCTGAAGCACATGCATTAGTACAATTTCCCACGTGATAGGACAGTGCAGACGGGTAGAGCATTCCGATCATGTGCCTGTTGAAACAATCATAGCTGGGGTATCATAAAGAAGCCATAATTGTGGCAGTAAATGAGTGCTCCTGTTGCTGGTGAGTTATGCTTGTAAATAAAGGCATGAGAATATATAGGTTCACAACAGCCATGGGCAATGTACTGTGATTTAGTGGATATACGTATGCTCGGATGCAAATGAACTAGAAATGTGTAGCAATGAATAGACTAGTCAGAACGCACTGGTACCAGTCAAACAGCCTATGCCATTAGACTCTTGCACAGTCCCTACACATGCAATACGAAAGGCGAAGACTTGGAAGAGGAGGTAGTTATTTTAATTTCGCACTCAAGGCTTTTTCACTCGGGAGATCATAGGAGTCAATAATTATGTACGTATCATTGGCTTATTTAAACTTCGGCGTCAGCTCATCACCCGATTTTTCTCACTCGATTTTTGTTTTGAATCCGCGCGAACACGACACATACCAATCCCACTGCGCAACTACATTCGCATGCATGTGTTACAAGCAGAGAGACGGAGGCCAATGCATTCTAGCTAGCCTAATATAAGGATGCAGACTTCTAGTTCATTTCCATCTAGTGTGATATATGATAAATTAATACGACCGAATAGGCTCCGTGAAGATCCAGATTATCTGAATTATTTAGTAATTCAACGAGACACATTTGTGGCGGGTGTAAGGTATACAATCCAACGCGCAATTGAACACTATCAAGTGTTGCTGGATATCATGCCCCCCGAACAACGTTTTGGGCATCTCTTGAACGAGAAAAACGGAGAGCTGACCTATATACCCTAACATATTGGTTTCGTTTTGAGCCTATCTACAAAACCCTCCGAACAGAGGATCACGGCAAAATACGAAATGGCGGCCATGTGTTACGATTCCGTCATTTTACATCGCATTTATTTTCCTTTTTCCACAAAAATTCCCGAAATGCCCGTTCGCGCAAATTAATGGAATTTCCGAATTTGCCACGCGTCTTCGTCTTCAGTTACTTAAAAGCCTGACAATTTTGATCAGTCGATGTCTGCCATATTTGCTCCTGGAGCAACTCCCTGTGACAATATCAGAGAGACATCAATAATGACAAGTTTGGCGCCCATCGGTTGAGCGACTCCTCTGGTCAAGATCCTCGAATTTTTTATTTTTTTTGGAAAACTATGTCAAACAAATACGGCTGCCGAACTTTTGAATTCGATGCAATTTGCGACCGTAGGATTAGTTCGTTTTTCATCGACATGTCAAAAACATACAAATAACCGTTTCGCTATCAAAATTACGTTACTTGAAATTCAGACATTTTTGGGGGTTCGATGCATGGTCACCATTTTTTTAACGATGCAACTGTTTGAGAGAATTTGACCCATCAATCATGTATGCCAAGTATCGCATTCATGGGTTCAGCGATTCCAAGATCTTGGAAAGGGTTTCTGAAAACTAAGTTAAACCAACTTAGCTGCCAAACAGATTCATAACAAAATTGTAACCGTTCATGCAAACCTGTGAAATTCTGGACTCTGTGATCCGTTTCTTCTTCACCGCCACGTCGAATAACATACAAATAGCCGTTCTCGCAATCAAAACTTGTTACTTGAAAATCAGGCGATATAAATTGGTCGAGGACTGCCACATTTGTTTCGGAGCAGCTTCAAATATATTGTCGATGGCGGACTTCATGCAGCGGCACAAATTTTCACAGACAGCATGAAATGACCCAAACCCATCGATCAAGTATGCCATGTTTCGTTGCAATCAGTTCATCGGTTCCATATAATTTTTGAAGGTATTTTTATAAATTCAAGATGACCATCGGGGCTTTTGGCCAATCAGCTTCATTAAGGGATATTGGCCTTAATTGGTCCTAATCACCATGTGAAGTTTCGGTCAAGTGATGGTGAAAACATCTGGTGAAACTAGAGGTTCCGCTTTGACCCTTGAGTTGCCGCTCCGGCATGAAGCCTATGCTGGTTGTTTTTTTAAGCAAAAACATACGTCTCCCCCAACCTCCCACCTTGCCTTGAGTGGGCACATAATTTAAGGGAAAGTGCTATAAAATGAATGTAGCAATAAGTATCCTAAACAAAGCTGCGCATCTAAAAATATTAATTACAAAGAGGCGATTTTTATTGTTGCAGTAACCCAGCGAGGAGTCGGGATTTATATAGCAATGAGTGGATTGTCGACATCTACAGCGTCCAACCAATGTGAAATACATGTAATTGTGAAGCATCAACTATTTCGAAACTGATCACATTATAGGAAAGATGCAAAACATACAAGAGCCACACCTATAGTTCACATGCTGTACCGTATAGAAGTTTCATGCATCTGCCTTCAGTAGTTTCCAAGATAAGTAGTGAACAAAAATTGGACAGACAGATAAGCACATTTTGCATGGACCCACGCAAGCACTAGCTCACACCCAAACCTAATTAGATCATAAGGCCATTTCAATGAAGCTTCCATCCAAGTTCGGTGGAATTCCGTCGAGTAGTTCTCCAGATATCTTGCAGGTATGTACAGACATGAACAATTAGATGGATGGACGGACGATGGACATGGATAAATGCACACACACACCCAAACCTAATCAAATGAGGGGGCTATCCCAATGAACCTTCCATCCAAGTTTGGTGAAATTCTGTTCAGTAGTTCTTCAGATATCTTGCAGAAAGGGCCTGTATACACATATACATGTACAAGTACATGGACAGACGGACGGACACCGAACATGGACGAACGCACACACAAACCAAAACCTAATCAGATGAGAGGACTATCCCAATAAAGCTTCCATCCAAGTTTGGTGAACTTCCGTCACGTAGTTCTCCAGATATCTTGCAGACAAGGCCTGAATATACATGTACAAGTAGATGAACGGACGGACGGACACCAGACACGGATGAATGCATGCACACATACACCAAAACCTGATCAACTGAGGGGGCTATCCCAATGAAGCTTCCATCCAAGTTTGGTGAAATTCCATCCAGTAGTTCTCAAGATATCTTGCAAACAAGGCCTGTATATACATGTACAAGTAGATGGACGGACGGACGGACACTGGACACGGATGAATGCACGCACACACACCAAAACCTAATCAAATGAGGGGGCTATCCCAATGAAGCTTCCATCCAAGTTTGGTGAAATTCCATCCAGTAGTTCTCAAGATATCTTGCAGACAAGGCCTGTATATACATGTACAAGTAGATGGACGGACGGACGGACACTGGACACGGATGAATGCACGCAACACACCAAAACCTAATCAAATGAGGGGGCTATCCCACTGAAGCTTCCATCCAAGTTTGGTGAAATTCCATCCAGTAGTTCTTAAGATATCTTGCAGACAAGGCCTGTATATACATGTACAAGTAGATGGACGGACGGACGGACACCGGACATGGATGAATGCACGCACACACACCAAAACCTAATCAAATGAGGGGGCTATCCCAATGAAGCTTCCATTCAAGTTTGGTGAAATTCCATCCAGTAGTTCTCAAGATATCTTGCAGACAAGGCAAGGGGACGGACAGACATCCATCCAGACATCCAGACATCCATCCAGACAGACTGACAGCACAAACACTAGATGTCTCCCCCCAACATAGTTGGGGGAGACATAATAATAATACCAATAAAAATGCATGGAACCCTAATAAGAGATGGTTTCCAGCTACTGGCTTGGAAATGGTGTTATCCTCTCCCAATTGATGATAGCTATAGGAGCTAACATGTGTACCTCAAACGATTTTCCGCTTATCCACCATTTCAATTGTCGAGGATTTCAGTTATCCATTTCCAAATTTACCCAAATACTTATGGTCAAGCTATACTGAGAGATAGTTCCTTCAACATCAGAATATGTTAAACCTCATGAACGAATATCACCAATTGCCAGTGTTGTTTGTGCATAAGGATGATTTGGCTAAATATGTCGATTTTGTTTCTTTCTGTTCCGTTTTGAGAGATATATTAAACCTTGATCGATAACATTGTCTTGACTTGTTTACTTAGCTCGCCTACATGTCATAATTTACTGTGTAAATGACAAACGGCCATATGTATTTTAATCCATTAACATTGTTCAATTGATACGGCGGTAGATCACTTCCACGCATTCAGGTCTTCCTTTGGACGATGCTGCCGTCTATGATTTGTTTCATTGCCATGCCTGTCACCCATTCCTATTTATTCAACAGTGTAAGTTATTGTCATTATATGTACTTTATGACATTTACAAATATTTACACTCTGGTGGACGATGATTGATAAATCGGTACTAACATTAGTGCAAAACCATAGCCTTCATAATGATCGGGCCTAAGAGCTTCTTCATTCCCCCAGGGCGTGTATCTTCAAAGTCAATCTGCAGCTAGAATTTTTCGCCAATTCAACATCCGTGCTAGTGGAAAGATCGAACGCGACGGGAAACCATCAAGAGCCGATTTTCTGCACTGATTAACTGCAGGGTGAATATCGACGAATAGGCTTCTTGTTATGAGGAGCTCAACATTGTGACCAAAATTGTTTTTTTATCAGGATGACTGTATAGAACGATCGATTTAAGTCGTGTCGTATTGGCTTTATTTGTAGGTGTTCACCTTGGCATAATTATATCTTAAATGTGTAGCAGCGTATTGAACACATTTTATTCAGCTATAATCGCTATTTCGCAGGGTAATGACTGAATAATATTGATTAACGGTGAAATATTAGCTCGTCAATCTAATTAGCTATAGGTAAGTCGGTTTTATGACGGCATGCGGCCTGTGCCGAATATTTGGCACCGGGTCCACTGATCAGCCGCGTTCATGTTCGAATCCAACAGCTGCGTTTATACCTATCTGCTAATTTGGTCTTGGGTATTGATTGGCCGGTTATTGTCATTATCGTGCACACCCCTCACTTTATCCGTCCGTCCATCCCAGAATCCGCACGCCTCTCGTTAACACCGTACCACAAGAATATCCATGGTCAGGCGCACGAAACTTTCATTACTAATTCAAGTGGCCAGCGTGCGGAAGCCTCTCGAAAGGAAGTGTTACCAATAGCTTGCATGTTACCACGTTTTCTGAAGAATAATTAGGCCTAGGGTTAATAAACGTTAAGCCTAATCAGCAACAATGGCCTTACCCTATTTTCATTAGGCTGGATAATATAAACTATGTGTACACTATGCATGTAAAACTGAAATACACAGAGTAACGAATATCCACTGAATATTTTTGAATATTTAACCTTTGTAAACCGAACCTGTGAGATCCGAATGTCCAATGTCCAATATCCAATAGCAAACCCACTTCACATCGCTCAGTGAATCGAATATCAGATATGTCCCCAGAATTTGTCATTACACAGTTTTGTTTGGTAAAATTGCGAGAAACATTCATTTTGTACTCGGAATTGTGGGGTATGTGCTCAATGGCACAATTTGTTCATGATAAAAACAGATTTATTTTGTTGTATTTTGTCTCAACCAGACACAATAGTTAAATTAAAACCCCAGTCTAATAGATAGAAGAAAAAAAAAACGTGTCCCGACTTCCAGTCTGAGAAGATAAATCTTCACCAATTGAAAATTGATATATTGCATTGAAACTAATAGATCTGCTTAGAACATGTTAGATAGATTTTGTTATTTTTAAGTCTAGATGAAAATGTTGTCCAATTGCACCAAGATACAGAAATGCGAGTCTAATATTTATTTAGGAGAAAATATTATTCAACTCGTGCCATAGTGTAGTATCTGGTTTATTCGTCCAATTTGGAAACTCCTCATGTTTTATCTGCGATATGTAGCCTGCGTTCATGATTGCTGTTGGAGGTCTGTGTCCGTCTAATATTGCGTATTGATGCTGTTTATTTTTTGTTCGTTGATCACCTGCTATATGCTGACAGCTTTGTGTGAACAGGGCCGTTCTCCGTTGAACCTGAAAATGAACTAATGGAAGAATGTTGCTAAACAATCAACGCTTGACACATTTAAACACACGAGACACATGTCTCACTTCCGTTTACAGCGGAACATTTTCAAATGATGAAACAACACAGCAATACAAAATGGATGGCAATTTGCAACCTTTTAAAATTAGTTATAAATTTGTTGAGCAAAACTAAATTTGCATCGACTTTGCTTCTTAAAAGCATCTGGATTTTTTGTGTGGTTCGTACACTTTTAATACTATGTGATATAAAACATTCGAAAGTGAAAATGAAGAGAAAATACATTGAAGTGTTGCATTGACATTCATATTGTTATACTTTTAAATTTTAACGGCATACCGTATTCTGATTGGAAGAGCTCAGTATCTGTACCAGGCCACAGTCTCCGACAGAATTAATGTTTCCCGCACGTGAGTGTATTATTGCTTCAACCTTATGAACTATTGTCACAATTCGTCAATTCGCGAGAAGTGAGTTACCCCCGTTCTGTTGCAAACTCGTGGTGCTTCATATGCGATATGATTCGTCGACTAATCATCTAAAGAGATACTTTTTTTATTATTTGTCTATTTTTGCAGTCTGCGAAACGAAACCCGGCGTACATGTTACCATCATACCCCAGACTGATTAGGCCCATAAGTACAAAACGTAAAAGACAAAATAATCTGCAGTGATCTTGCCCTATTTTCCGTATCCTCAGGTTAATGTACCCTATTTATAGCGCTCGTCTTTGAGTGACATGCTTATATTCTATTCGACAAGGGACGAGCGTTACTACTCCTCTCCCACATACATCACATACACAGAGACGATAATTAAATAAAAGCATTATACATTATTTGATGTGGCCGAGCGACGTTTCAAACCTTCAGTTGTACAGTTTGAAACAGTTAATAATTGTTTTTCATTTCATATTCAAGATTATTCCTACGAAGTAGGCTACAGATCGCAAATTGTCCGGTAATGAGTGAGTGAGTCAGTCCATCCGAATCCTTTCGTCGGCAAAATAAGGAGAACCGTTGACATTAGAACCTTGATTTTTGGCATGAACGTGCATTAGGGCATTGTTACCAGCAAGTTCTGATCTGAAATAATTCTGATTTAAATTAGATTGATAATTAACACTTCAGTATATTGTTATACATGTAGCTATATGTGGACTATAGCCTTTAACGTGTATCAGCTTCAAATTCAGGTCAAATTACCCAGAGCTAAAAATACCCTGTCCCACTGTATGTCTTTGTACCGGTTATGCTCAGGAGAATGACATAGAATAATTATTATCTTGTGCAGAGAAGGTGTTGGTCTGGAGTTGAATTACCGTAAACTACATAAATGCTACCTTTCTACTATAGTACTATATATAAAAATTTGTTGTATTGTTGGGAAAATAATGCGATTCAAAAAGTTGTTTTGATCCTGGACAAGGGCACTGAAAACTATTAAAGATATGTAAATGTATTTTCACACGTAAAGCTTGAAATCTACTGAACCTATATTATTCAATCTGTTTCCTTTAATTAAAAAATTGTAAAATTAAATCGGCGATCGTTATTTATTTTGGAATGAAGGCGCATTAGGAGACTGTTACCAACAAGTTCTGAGCTGACCTACTTTTGATGAACATTTCTGCTGATTTTTGATGAAAATCACTGGCGATTCTGACTTGGGCGATGCCCATCTTAATATAGGCAGGATTTCAACTGGGGGTGGGGATTTCCAAGAGTTCAGTTCACGTTCGAGTCCTAATGCCTACTGTACTTCGTAGGTCCTGTGACGTTAGTCACACTGCTCATGTATTTAGTTTACGATCAAAAATAATGCTTAAAATATTTTCTGTTCAAATCGGCATACAGTGGACAACATAACATGAAGTGGTATTCGTCTTCCATAATATTTGTCCGACACAACTTAGGGCCTACATATTCTTTCCGACGTAGGAATATCAACATATCTTCCCTTTTCCTACGAAGTAGGCTACAGATCGCAAATTGTCCGGTAATGAGTGAGTCAGTCAGTCCATCCGAATCCTTTCGTCGGCAAAATAAGGAGAACCGTTGACATTAGAACCTTGATTTTTGGCATGAACATGCATTAGGGCATTGTTACGAGCAAGTTCTGAGTTGACCGAATTCTGATTAAAATTTGATTTATAATTATTATTTTTTTTTTATTTATTGATGGCTCAGCGAGTACACTGTCATGCCCATCGGGAAGCCTTGGCTGTATGTTTCACTGTATACACAGTGGTGGGATATGCCATCCGTAATTGTTTTTATGAAATAGGAAATGCTAATTTCCCATCATTTGTTAGTGCATTTATCTACACCGCTATGCCAGCCTTAATACACACAATTCAGTATATTGTTATAGATACATCTAAACTGTGGCCTTTAACGTGTATCCTATTTCACATCCAAACATTTCATCACTGACCACAGCAGGCTTCAAATTCAGGTCAGATTACCCACTGATGGTGAAATATCCTACATCAACCAATTAAGTCAGCCTGGTGCAATAGCCCAGCAGAAGAAAGAAAGATGTGGTATCATCCTTCAGATTAGTCTGTGTGAGCGACAATGATAACAGTTTACTGAGGGCGAAACAAAGCCATGACGGCATGTTTAAAGGGTCTTCTTTTGGTAGAATTTAACTAGATAAAGTAACTTTGATCATGATGTGGAAATATGATAACTTGAGGTTTTTTTGTACCTCTTGAATATTGACTAGGCCTATATATCACACTTGGATATAATTTAAACAAAAAATTACATGTGTAAACAAAATATGTCTAAATTTTTCTTGTCATTTCAAATCTTGATCCATTTTGATTCCTTGATTAGGGGATACAGAATCACTGCCACGGAGTGTGTTGGTGTGTCACAGCAATGCAATTCCGATTCACACAACGAAGCTGAGGTGGTTTAACGTTTATCAATGAACAAAATCACCGATCAACCGTTATAGAATATAATGTGAAACAAGAAAACCGGAATAGTACATTCATCAGATTGCCGATACCCAAAATGTGTTGTCTCATATATCTAGATAACAACGTGATGTAGAGACGCTATTTATTCGTCTTTGTACCGGTTATGCTCAGGAGAATGACATAGAATCATTATTATCTTGTGCAGAGAAGGTGTTGGTCTTGAGTTGAACTACCGTAAACTACATAAATGCAACCTTTCTACTATAGTACTATATATAAAAATATGTTGTATTGTTGGGAAAATAATGCGATTCAAAACGTTGTTTTGATCCTGGACAAGGGCACTGAAAACCATTAAAGAGATGTAAATGTATTTTCACACGTGAAGCTTGAAATCTACTGAACCTTTACTATTCAATCTGTTTCCTTTAGTTAAAATGAAGGCGCATTAGAAGACTGTTACCAACAAGTTCTGAGCTGACCTACTTTTGATGAAAATTCCTGGTGATTTTTGATGAAAATCACTGGCGATTCTGACTTGGGTGGTGCCCATCTTAATATAGGCAGGATTTCAACTGGGGGTGGGGATTTCCAAGAGTTGAGTTCGCGTTCGAGTCCTAATGCCTACTCTACTTCGTAGGTCCTGTGACGTTAGTCACACTGCTCATGTTAACTACCTTAGTACTAATAGTTATAGATTTGTCCATATAATCGACCATTCCAATATTGTGATATATGTATATGAAACCGACGAGTTTGATACATATTTTCTTGCCAATGTTGTATAAAACAATATTTAAACAATTATTATCACTACGAGACGACGGGTTTTCAACATTCAACAAACAACAATATCCATGTGATTAAATCAACTGTCGGACTTCCAGACTTCAGTTGAATATTCTACCTTTACGAATATGCTGTGACAACTGTACTTGATATAACTTGAAAGCAATGCTTGACCTTGAAAAATTCAAAACCTTACTTTTACAATCGATAGACAGACTAGTAGAGCCTAATTCACCGTATACAAGCATGTTTAGACAATTCTTAGGGAACCCCAATATCCTTTTTACAGCACTTGTTATATGGTTGGTTGGTTTGATTGGGCACTCCATCGTAGTACAATGGGCACTGGGCATACTATATACAGACCCAGTTCCCATCTGATCAACCCCATAACTCGCAACCATAAAGAAGCATAGGCTGCATCATGTTATCCAACAACAAGCTTTCTGTCAAGATCCGAGGATAATCCATAGGATTCAAGTAGTAGTTTCGGAAATGACTCACTTCAGATGAATGGTTGAAGCAGTATCATGCTGTTTTAGTAATGTTATGAAAACTGTCCCCGTTTTGTCCCCATGCTTATGATATTTCTTTATTTAACAGTGGGCAAGTAAGGACTCCGAAAGACAAGATAATTGAGTGGACGATAAGGTGAACCACTAACTGACGCTATTTTACTTTTTAAAGCTGCAGACAAGAGTCTGAGGTGAGAAGGTTCAAATACTCCCCTCTAAGCAGGCAAAGAAACACCAAGTATTATTCCTACGAAGTAGGCTACAGATCGCAAATTGTCCGGTAATGAGTCAGTCAGTCAGTCAGTCTATACGAATCCTTTCGTCGGCAAAATAAGGAGAACCATTGACATTAGAACCTTTATTTTTGGCATGAACGTGCATTAGGGAATTGTTACCAGCAAGTT
>JAVTVY010008495.1:0-43688 GCA_036873755.1 Hanleya hanleyi
AGAGCACTGAGAGTAGTGGCGGGTAATTTATTTGTGACCTACATTGTTTGCCAAGACCAGTGTTTCCTTCGGTCTCAAACACTGCGAGAGTAGTGGCGGGAAATTTTTTTAAACCCTGAATGAGGAGTGGCGGGAAATTTATTGTCGACCGTCATTGTCATCCAGGACCAAGGCTTTCCTTACAAATAAACACTGCAAGAGTAAGGGCAAGAAATTTATTGTCGACCGTCATTGTCGACCAGGACCAATGTTTTCCTTCGGAATCAAACACTGCGAACATAAGAGCCAGAAATTTATTGTCTACCGTCAACGTCGACCAGGACCAATGTTTTTCTTCGGACTCAAACACTGTGAGAGTAATGGCGGGAAATGTATTCAAACACTGAGAGAGGTGGCGGGAAGTTTATTGTCGACCGTCATTGTCGACCAGGACTAATATTTTCCTTCGGACTCCAACACTGAAAGATTAGTGGTGGTAAATTTATTCAAACACTGCGAGAGTTACGAGGGGCGGGAAATTTATTGTCGACCGTCATTGTCGACCAGAACCAAGGTTTTTCTTCAGACTAGAGCACTGAGATTAGTGGCGGGTAATTTATTTGTGACCTACATTGTTGGCCAGAACAAGTGTTTTCCTTCGGTCTCAAACACTGCGAGAGTAGTGGCGGGAAATTTTTTTAAACACTGCGAGAGTAGGGGCAAGACATTTATTGTCGACCGTCATTGTCGACCAGGACCAATGTTTTTCTTCGGACTCATGTACTGCGAGAGTAGTGGCGGAAATTTTTTTGTCGACCGTCATTGTCAACCAGGACCAAGGTTTTTATTCGGACTCAAACACTGCGAGAGTAGTGGCGGGAAATTTATTCAAACACTGCAACAGAAGTGGCGGGAAATTTATTGTCGACCGTCATTGTCAACCAGGACCAATGTTTTCTGCTCGGACTCAAACACTGCGAGAGTAGGGCAAGAAATTTATTATCGACCGTCATTGTCAATCAGAACCAAGGTTTTCTGCTCGGACTCAAACATTGCGAGAGTAGTGGCGGGAAATTTATTCAAACACTGCAACAGAAATGGCGGGAAATTTATTGTCGACCGTCATTGTCAATCAGAACCAAGGTTTTCTGCTCGGACTTAAACACTGCGAGAGTAAAGGCGGGAAATTTATTGTCGACCGTCATTGTCATCCACGACCAATGTTTTCTGCTCGGACTCAAACACTGCGAGAGTAGGACAAGAAATTTATTGTCGACCGTCATTGTCAATCAGAACCAAGGTTTTCTGCTCGGACTCAAACACTGCGAGAGTAGTGGCGGGAAATTTATTCAAACACTGCGAGAGAAGGGGCAAGAAATTTATTGTCGACCGTCATTGTCGACCAGAACCAAGGTTTTCTCCTCGGACTCAAACAATGCGAGAGCAATGGCGGAAAGTTTATTCGAACACTGCGAGAGAAGTGGCGGGAAATTTATTAACACTGTGAGAATGAGGGTAAGAAATTTATTGTCGACCGTCATTGTCGACCAGGATCAATGTTTTTCTTCGGACTCAAACACTGCGAGAGTAGAGGCCAGAAAGTTATTATCAACCAGGTCCATGTTTTTATTCGGACGAAAACAGGAGCAAATCATATTTCAGATTTGGTATAGTATTTCATTGGGCGAGACCTAGCTTCCAGTTTTGGGAACTGGGGGCATAGAGGATCAACCGTAATTTCTCACGGAAAAGTGAATTTCAAGATGGCGTCCCTTGTATCTCTTTGAGGTGTGAGACGGGTATGTATATGCAATCCAGTTGATACTTGATGACTAATTCGCAAGTAAATCAAGACAAAAATTAACAGACGTGCATGATGACTTACAGCAATATACAGACACAAACTATTTGGTTGCATTTTTGAATGAGTCATATTTAATAAAAAATATAAACCAACCCAATAAATACAGAGATTCTTAAAGGTCAACCCAAACGGAATTGTTTTTGGTCTAAAAATCCTTAAAAATCATAGTTCATACTTCACTTTGTATGAAAAAAATATTGAAAAAATTCTAATCTGATCAGAAACACACGTAATATGGGAGCAAAGTGGGGGTTGATGACGTCACGCAGGGAAGTTGCCTGAGAAAAAACAGCGGATAACATGGAAAGCGAGTGCAGCCAGAGCTCCGGTTCAGGTGTCGATTCGAGCGATATCAGCTGCTTAGATGGAAATATTTTTCGCCAAGAAGATGAAATAGACATAGAGGAGGATGATGACGGGCAAATTAACAGTTGTTTGCAGACCAACGGCGGAATTCAGCCCTATCAATTTGAGCCGTACGGCTCCGATTCTGACAGTGACAACCACTCTGACAACGTGGAACTCGACGACGACAGGATTCGGAGAGGTCGTTTGTTGAATACAGATTGGTATGCAACTTGACTGGAAACCTTATTATCGTCATCTATAAGACCAAATGTCCATATATTTCAAACTGTATTGAATGTAGAACGATTCTGTGATGTAAAGAACGAGCATATCTGTGTTGTTATTGTTGTTACTGACCGAGGCAGCCTTTTCGAAGGGATAAACTCCGGGATTCGGCAGTATGGAGAGTAAACTGTTGATAACTCTACTGATATACGTCCGATTTGAATTTTGTTTGTTTTCCCATAATCCCCATGAAATACCAATTTCAGAATTATATAGTTTGATAAAAAAGCTTTGGACATTCATGGCGAAAAGTGCTCAATTTTCGACAAATTACCTCAATTAAATTGAAATCGAATGATATTCCCTCAATCTCAAATGTCAAGGGATTATGAAAGTATTATTATCACTTCTGTATCTACAGCCATTCACTCCAATTGGTGTTTTTTATTTATTTACTTATCAAACGTATATATATTTATGAAAGATCATTTTATTATTATTAAATAATATATATGAAATAGAGACTCATCCAGTCTAACCTGTAGGTGCTCAAGCAACAAATGCCACGCGAGAGCGAGCAGGGCATGTACAGCCGTTTCCCTGCCCGAGGCCTCGCTTGCAGGCTAGGTTCGTTCAGCCGATGTCCGTGATAGATTCTCCTTGTCCGATTTCTTTGCCGTCACATTCTGATTGTTCTTAGGTTTGGTAGTTGGAATAGCTGTTCTCTTTAGTTTTGGTTTGTACCCGAATTCAACTGCTACGCTGTAGATGTCCTCGAATGATGTCTAATTTCTGTCAAAATGTGCCGAGCAAATTATACGAGTACTGGCTCGGGCCCTCTTTCCACACTCTCGTGTTGCGTACAAATTTCGTCCAATTTGCAGCGATTTTCTCGTCTTTAGTCCACAAATGAATACTAACACCGTCATCTGTAGTAAAACTGCAACCTCCCACTACACAACGTCGCGGCATATTTAACAAATGATGGCCCGATACTCCGAAAATCTCCAGAAATCAGCAGCTACTTACGTCTGTGGTATACGGCTTTAACATAGAGAATACAAGACGGCTTCCCTCCGTGACGTCACAGCTGGAATTGACAGGAGAGCGATTTTCACCTTTCAAACGGCAATATCTCGCCAACCAGACTGCACAAAATTATGAAAAAATATCATTATTTTCAGAATCGAAAGGACTATTTTTTTATATTTTTGACCTCAGAGCGTTTGGGTTGACCTTTAAGGTGTGTATACATGTACTTTGAGACTCACTGTTCCAATGTGCATGTTTCACCAAATCACAGGCAGACATAATCACCGGTGAATCCGACTTGGGCAGTGCTCATCTTAATATGGGCAGGATTTCAACTTGGGGGTGAGGGATTTCCTAGAGTTCAGTTCCGGAGTCCTGCTGCCTACCCTACTTCGTAGGTCCTGTGACGTTAGTCACACTGCCATGTGACATCACGTGCGTTTCCCGGTTTGAGCAATTTAATCTTTCATCAGGTCAAGATAAATGATGAGACATTAGTGTACATGTACATGTAGTTTTAGCTTGAAAGGTGAAGATCATGGAACCCCATATTTGTTTTTATGCTAAAATGTTGTAAGAGGTTATATTATTTCATTATGATTAGAGGATGTACCTGTGCTATATATGATATGAAACATTAAATTTTTGTTCAAATTTTGAGGGTTTCGTCTTAGTAATTTGTCACTGATAATGTACATACATGTACACCTGTACTTGGAAAGTTTGCTGAACCGGTCAGCTTTCATTCGATGAGTTTGACACAAGTTTGATGTGATTCGAGAATGTCTATGCGCTATTTAAGAAATATGACATGAAATATGAATTTTTGTCCAAATTATCGCAGTTTAGACTTTGTACATTTCCATTGATAAGGTTTCTGTTACGCAAAAAAATGCATGTATCATGGAAAATTCGCTCTACATATGTTTTTCAATAATGCTGCAGCTTCAGCCGGAGACCCTGCAAGGCGAGATATTGGGTTTCTCAGAATGCTTGTTTTATATTGCATATTAGTACTGATGGATACTTTGAATATCAAATCCTGGGAGGAAATATCGGAAGATACCATCTTCAGCCTTCGACACTTCTGGCTAAACCAATCCAGACCTCCAAAGCAAACTGTAATCGACAGGAGAGGGATGTCCATGGTGAAGTGGTGTGCATGTGCATGACACGAACACAGCACAGTCAATTTGAAATGATCAAGCCCGTCAACCAAATTGTGCCGCCAAATCAGTGAGCGTAGGCATGCATGTATGTCTAAACTAAAAACACTACCACACAGATCATTGTTTCAGAGCCTGGAGAATACATATTCCTTCTCAGGATTTGATCCTCAGAGTAACCGGTGGATGGATGTACTTGGGCATGTACAGCATCTATATTCCCCCCAAAGAAAACAAACAAAGAATTCAAAGGAATTAACAATTTTTGAAACATGTATACTGTAGATCAATTACATAGCACATGTACATGTAAAATGATGCCATGAAGAGGTGAACATTTTATGGAGATAAAATAACTAGACGGATTTTTACCCCTCAGCCATTTTGACCTTGGGGTATTGTCGTCGCCATGTACGTCCGTCCATCCATTACCGCATTCTAGGCAAAACCGCTTGAGACACAACCACCAAATTTTGAACACTGCCTATTGAAAGTGGCTCCCCTCTGCCCATATTTTAGAGAGATATTAACAGATATATTAATTTCTCTGTCCTATATCCTTGAATGTAACCAGCTATATCTGTAGAACTGTGTTCGATATAGCTACTATATTTTGAAAACTTATTTATATTGTTGTATTCTAGAAGCCAACAAAAACTTACTCGCCTTGGCTCTTATTTTACAGAGTTATGCCTCTTTTCGGGTGCAGTTATCTCTGATTTTGTGATATATAAGCTTGAATGTAACCAGTTATATATAATTAACAGTGTTTGGTACGGCTACCAGATTATGAGGAAACTTTTTTATCCAGTTGTAGTCTAGATGCCTACAAAAAGTCTTGGCCCATATTTTATGGATTTATGCCCCTTTCGGATGTAAATATCTCCGATTTTGTGATGTGTAGTTGTAACCAGTTATACATGTATCTGAAGAACTGTGCTCAATACAGCTACCAAATTTTTGAGAACTTATTTATCTTGTATTCTGAAAGCCTACAAAAAATTGTGACCCTTTTTGTGTATTAATCTAGATATGATTAAGTTGCTGTTTATATATCTGCAGAATTGATGATATTTTCTGAAAAGGACAATTCTGGATGATTAGTATAGCCATAATATGTTGCACATTCTCGGCATATTACTCAATTGCTTGGGGGAAGCCTAGGGGTTTTGTGAGTCTCACCCTCATGTTGAAATCTGAACCAGTGGCTTCTGCCACAGCTTGCTGACAATCACTATAAACTGTTGCTGCTACAATTAGATGACAGGACAGTAGAATGTGTCCCATGTACAGTACTACACATACTGACTTATCCAATATGGAATGAGCCTTGTGAATTAAGTCAGGCTAAATCTGTAAAGCACTGATTACGAATGGCTGAAAGGGTGAAGGACATATGTAAGAAAAAATATTACAAAAAAATCCTCCTCTCCGCTACACCCATCTTCACTTTATCCAGCCAATTTCTACGTTCCCACTTCGAACCTGCCTTGATTTATCTGACCCCTTCAGCGTTCAAAATCCGAGGTGTAAATTTCACCAGTTAACGACAGAAGAACCAATCAGAACGTACACATCCATTGTGAGTGAAGTCACATAGAGTGACATCATCCTCTATTAGCGGCGTCCTTCCTCCTAATATGGTGCCCACTAATTAGGTCAGCCAATCAATAACGCTCTTGTGCGACCCATTTCGAATTTCAAATGTTTTCGAGGTCAGTGACGTCTCGTGTCTATTTATAAGTTATTTGAACATTGAAGGAGTCCTGATATATCAAGGGAAGTTCGAAGTGGGAACGTAGAAATTGGCTGGATAAAATGAAGATGCGCTACACCACACTACTCTCAATTAATTCTGATCAAGGACAAATAATCTGATCATGCCATTCAGCTGGTTTCATGGAACAATATCCACTGCCTAGTTTTACCAATTTGATCAACCTAGTCTGATATTAATGGATGCAATGAGAATTAAGAATAATGAATTTTAGCTCTCTGTGTATCAGCTACATGTAATTGCGTTCACTCACTAACTCCATAATATTTCTTGGTTAAACAAATGTTGAGCATTAAAAAAACTTAGGAATGCAAATACAATAGCTTTAAAACTTTTTTTGAAACTGTCATTGAAATAGAGTTATTATTCAAAAGTACAATATGTATGAATTTTTAGGGAGCCAGAACTACAGGTACATGTATCAAGTAATATCTATATCATTAGAATGACAGTCCCTCTATATAGTATTTCTTGGTTAAACAAGTGCTGAACAATAGTTAAACTTAGAAATGCAGATAAAACATGAGGCAGCACCTAAAAGGTGCAACAACCCCTCAGCCGAACAGTTCTAGTCAGTGTATATTGGTACATGTACACAATGAATGGAAAATGCATATGTAAAAGCCTGAAACATTTGTTGAATGCGGAAGATGCTTTAGCAGTGGTTAAAATATGATAAATTCAGTGTGGGATGTTGGATGCATTGGAGGACTATTATAAATAATTTGACGAAAACTATGGCGGAAGAACATGCCGATGACAAGACCCCAGCAGCATAGGCTGAGCTGTAAAAACTAATTTCAAAACTATTTGATATTAGAGCTGAAATGAATATTTGGATACACATTTTCTCGCATCCTCCCTACCCCAGGAGTTTTCTTTGTACATCAAAGAACCCCTGGGACAATTGGTCAGTAAATTCAAACTCCTCAACAAGGCAGCAAGCATGCTAAAGTGGTGCAGTAAATTAGATCATCAGGTTAAATTCTATTCAAATATCGATTGGCTGATCACAGGTTCACTGCATTAATTAGAATTCTACAAGCACTACAACAGTATTCATTTCCACCAAGAACGGGTGTTGAAATTTATTCAAACACTGCGAGAGGAGTGGCGGAATTTTTTTAAAAACTGCGAGAAAAGTGGCAGGAAATTTATTGTCGACCATCGTTGTCATCCAGGACCAAGGTTTTCTGCTTGGAATCAAACACTGTGAGAGTAAGGGCGGGAAATTTATTGTCGACCGTCACTGTCGACCAAGACCAAGGTTTTCTGCTCGGACTCGAAACTGTGAGAGTAGGGACAAAAAATATATTGTCGACCATCATTGTCGACCAGGATCAATGTTTTCCTTTGGACTGAAACACTGCGAGAATAGTGGCGGGAAATTTATTCAAACACTGTGAGAGTATAGGGTCAAGAAATTTATTGTCGACTGTCATTGTCCGACCAGGACCAAGGTTTTCTTCACGGACTCAAACACTGCGAGAGTATGGGCGGAAAATTTATTCAAACACTGCGAGAGAAGTGACGGCAAATTTATTGTCGACCGTCATTGTCAACCAGGAACAAGGTTTTTCTTCGGACTCAAACAATGCGAGAGCAATGACGGAAAATTTATTCGAACACTGCGAGAGAAGTGGTGGGAAATTTATTAACACTGCGAGAATGAGGGCAAGAAATTTATTGTCGACCGTCATTGTCGACCAGGACCAAGGTTTTTCTTCGGACTCAACACTGCGAGAGTAGTGGTGGGAAGCTTATTCAAACACAGCAAGAGAAGTGGCGGGAAATTTATTGTCGACCGTCATTGTCAACCAGGGCCAATGTTTTCTGCTCGGACTCGAACACTGCGAGAGTAGAGCAAGAAATTTATTGTCGACCGTCATTGTCATCCACGACCAATGTTTTCTGCTCGGACTCGAACAGTGCGAGAGAAGGGGCAAGAAATTTATTGTCGACCAGGATCAATGTTTTCCTTCGGACTGGAACACTGCGAGAATAGTGGCGGGAAATTTATTCAAACTCCGTGAGAGTAGGGTCAAGAAATTTATTGTCGACCGTCATTGTCAACCAGGAACAAGGTTTTTCTTCGGACTCCAACAATGCGAGAGCAATGATGGAAAATTTATTCGAACACTGCGAGAGAAGTGGCGGGAAATTTATTAACACTGCGAGAATGAGGGCAAGAAATTTATTGTCGACCGTCATTGTCAATCAGGACCAATGTTTTATTTCGGACTTATGTACTGCACGAGTAGGGGCAAGAACAAGTTTTCCTTCGGACTAAAACACTGCGAGAGTTGGGACAAGAAATTTATCGTCGACCGTCATTGTCAATCAGAACCAAGGTTTTCTGCTCGCACTCAAACACTGCGAGAGTAGTGGCGGGAAATTTATTCAAACACTGCTACATAAGTGGCGGAAAATTTATTGTCGACCGTCATTGTCAACCAGGGCCAATGTTTTCTGCTCGGACTCGAACACTGCAAGAGTAGAGCAAGAAATTTATTGTCGACCGTCATTGTCATCCACGACCAATGTTTTCTGCTCGGACTCGAACAGTGCGAGAGAAGGGGCAAGAAATTTATTGTCGACCAGGATCAATGTTTTCCTTCGGACTCGAACACTGCGAGAATAGTGGCGGGAAATTTATTCAAACTCCGTCAGAGTAGGGTCAAGAAATTTATTGTCGACCGTCATTGTCAACCAGGAACAAGGTTTTTCTTCGGACTCCAACAATGCGAGAGCAATGATGGAAAATTTATTCGAACACTGCGAGAGAAGTGGCGGGAAATTTATTAACACTGCGAGAATGAGGGCAAGAAATTTATTGTCGACCGTCATTGTCGACCAGGACCAAGGTTTTTCTTCGGACTCAACACTGCGAGAATAGTGTCGGGAAATTTATTCAAACTCCGTGAGAGTAGGGTCAAGAAATTTATTGTCGACCGTCATTGTCGACCAAGGTTTTCTTCTCGGACTTAAACACTGCGAGAATAAGGGCGGAAAATTTATTCAAACACTGCGAGAGAAGTGGCGGGAAATTTATTGTCCACCGGCATTGTCAACCAGGAACAAGGTTTTTCTTCGGACTCGAACAATGCAAGAGCAATGATGGAAAATTTATTCGAACACTGCGAGAGAAGTGGCGGGAAATTTATTAACACTGCGAGAATGAGGGCAAGAAATTTATTGTCGACCAGGACCAAGGTTTTTCTTCGGACTCAACACTGCGAGAGTATAGTGGCGGGAAATTTATTCAAACACAGCAAGATAAGTGGCGGGAAATTTATTGTCGACCGTCATTGTCAACCAGGACCAAGGTTTTCTGCTCGGACTCAAACACTGCAATGGCGGAAAATTTATTCGAACACTGCGAGAGAAGTGGCGGGAAATTTATTAAAACTGCGAGAATGAGGGCAAGAAATTTATTGTCGACCGTCATTGTCGACCAGGGCCAAGGTTTTCTGCTCGGACTCAAACACTGCGAGAGTAGGGCAAGAAATTTATTGTCGACTGTCATTGTCAATCAGAACCAAGGTTTTCTGCTCGGACTCAAACACTGCGAGAGTAAGGGCGGAAAATTTATTGTCGACCGTCATTGTCATCTACGACCGATGTTTTCTGCTCAGACTCATTCACTGCGAGAGAAGGGGCAAGAAATTTATTGTCGACCGTCATTGTCGACCAGGACCAAGATTTTCTCCTCGGACTCAAACACTGCAATGGCGGAAAATTTATTCGAACACTGCGAGAGAAGTGGCGGGAAATTTATTAACACGACGAGAATGAGGGCAAGAAATTTAATGTCGACCGTCATTGTCAATCAGAACCAAGGTTTTCTACTCGGACTTAAACACTGCGAGAGTAATTAAGGGCGGGAAATTTATTGTCGACCGTCATTGTCGACCAGGACCAAGGTTTTCTTCTCGGACTCAAACACTGCGAGAGTAAGGGCGGGAAATTTATTGTCAACGTCATTGTCAATCAGGAACAATGTTTTATTTCGGACTTATGTACTGCACGAGTAGGGGCAAGAACAAGTTTTCCTTCGGACTAAAACACTGACAGTGTGGTCAAGACATTTATCGTCGACTGTCATTGTCGACCAGGACCAAGGTTTTCTACTCGCACTCAAACGCTGCGTGAGTTGGGACAAGAAATGTATTGTCTACCGTCATTGTCATCCATGACCACTGCTTTCTGCTCGGACTCGAACACTGCGAGAATAGGGCAAGAAATGTATTGCCCACTGTCACTGTCGACCAGGACCAAGGTTTTTTCCTCGAACACAAAAACTGCGAGAGTAAGAGCGGGAAATTTATTGTCGACCGTCATTGTCATCCTGGACCAATGTTATTATTCGGACTCAAACACTGCGAGAGTAGTGGCAGAAAATTTATTCAAACACTGCGAGAGAAGTGGCGAGAAATTTATCGTCGACCGTCATTGTCAACCAGGACCAAGGTTTTCCTTCCGACTAAAACACTGCGAGAGTGAGGGCAAGAAATTTATTGTCGACCGTCATTGTCGACCAGAACCAATGTTTTCCTTCGTACTCAAAACTTTGCGACAGTAGCTGCGGGAAATTTATTCAAACACTGGGAGAGGAGGGGCGGGAAGTTTACTTTTGACAGTCATCATTTGGACTAAAACACTGCTCCGAGATAAGGGGCAAGAATATATACTGTTGCAAGAGTAGGGTGAGAAACTTATTATCGATCTCCAATATTTTGGGAACTGGGGGCATGGAGGGTGTACCAAATGATTACAGGCATCCTGTAAATATGAATTATGGCAGGCTTGGCATTTTATACCAAGGTATAAAATAATTACAGGCATCCTGTAAATACGAATTATGGCAGGCTTGATATTTTATATCATGGTACAAAATAATTACAGGCATCCTTTGAATACGAATTATGGCAGGCTTGGCATTTTATACCATGGTATATATTATTTACATGCATCCTGTAAATGACGAATTGTGGCAGGGGTGGCCAACCATATACAGGTCTTACCTTGAACATGTATTTTAGTCTCAATACCCGCAACTTAACCGGTTTGGCTGGTCCACAAAAACTGTGACACCATACCTTGACTGGCATAATATACCTACGGTTGTCTGTAGGTCATGAATTAGACATGCGGATTTAGGGTGTATGTTGTGTTTATGTTGAACTTAATCCCGGCTGATTTCGGGTGAAATTCAGTCGAATATTTTGCATGCGATATAATTGTAAAAGTGAGAAATCGACATTATTGGTTAACAGGTGAACTGAATTGATAATTATGGGATGTTCTGGTGTGTCAGGTATACACAAGTGAGGGAGCTACATGTACCAGTGAGTTTAAAGCCTATACTCTGCTATTCAGCCATGATTTCAGTGTCATGGGCTCTCTTCGTTATCCTATTTCTTCCACGTAAGTATAATTTTTTTTTGTATTAGGCTCTATATTATATTATATTATATTATATATGAGCAACACATGCTCCTTAAACCTTACGTGGCCTGGGCAGAGGCCATTTGTCACCGCCTCCCCCCCCCTCCCCAATGTTTCATACTCCTTGACCTCATTCCGTTATTTTTCTTCTTGTTTTGGTTTCGAAGCACGTCTGTTTGAGGCAGTGAAGAAGCTGAAAAATTAATTCACGATGCTCTACAAAAAATAAGATGACGGGCTCGTCGAAGATCGTAAATCGAGCTTCCTCGGAGTGATCAGGTCATAGATAAACAGACACAGCAAAGACTCGTCGACGATCGTATAGCGAGCTTCCTCGAGATGATCAGCTCATAGATAAACAAACACAACAAAGGCTTGCGACGATCGTAGAACGAGATTCCTCGGAGCGATCAGGTCCAAGATAAACAAGCGCTGTATGAGCGCAAAGACCTCCGTCGAGGCAACAGGGTCCGTAGCGTAATCCATCACTGAATAACATACGGCCGGATGCCAAGCTCAATTTTGCATTTGTTGGACGTTAGCTTCATCAATGGTAATTAATCTGGGATTGAGAGTTCCTCATTAGCATGTCCAGACAGGGATGTGAAAGTCACATTCCCAGCAAATAATTTTTGTTTGATTTGACGTGCTTGAAATATTGGGGTATTGAATAGAGTATATTGATGGAAAACCTGGAAAAGTGCTTGAGACATTAGGCCCCATCCCACCCACACCTCCCCATGAGAGGATCCCCTCACCCAAATCAACACGTTAGCGACAGAAATGAGACCCTGTGTGCCTAGTTGTACCAACTTGCTTGTGATTTTGTACTATAGGCCCAACACAGCAACACTTCATATTTTGTATGTGTACAGTATAGCATCATCATTGATGAGAGAATGCTCTTCAAAACACACCTGATTTTACCGACACTTCGTTCTGATCTGTCTCAACATCATATGATGAGGATTCAATGCGCTCAGTATAATTTTGTATACTGGTGTTACAGGTCACCTTCGCCTTCACCTTACTGTATCAATGACCATGGACTTGTACATGTATCACATTCACATTGAATGGTGATGGCTGATGAATATTGCCCCTATGGAACAAATGACTGGATTCCACGCAGCAAATATTTATTGTGTAACAGTGAGAAGAAAATTAATTGTATAAACATTCCAAGCCTCATTGAACACAAGCCGCACCATACTTGATATGAATATAACACGCGTACATTAGCTCGCTTGGACGTCGCTTAGTTAAATATGGACAGACTCGCCAAAATCTCAAAATTTTCAAAAGCCACAAAAATGCCCTCAGCTTGTACAGAGTAAGTAAAAATACTTATGTACAACTTGATGTTTAGAAATGACTGTTGAGCGGTTCTATTCCCAACTTCTCTTTTATTCTATGTCATAGAGGACAGGGTTTGGTAGATAATTAAAAACTGTATTAACTCGGCTTCACATTTTAGAGAATGACTTTAATTGAGCCAAAGATGAAAGAGAAATACACTTATAAAAAAATCTATTTAAAAAATATATGTTTATATTAATTTCCATAATTTATTGAAAAAAACTATACGTAGACTTCGACCACCCAATATCACACAGGCCAGGCAACTGTGAGAACAAGTGAAAGATACCCATCGAGTTGAGCGGATTTGCAGATAAACAACAACAAAAAATTGCACTTTGTGCCTCACGAGGCCCTTCTCCATAAGAGTGCATGCCAGTTATTTTTCTAGACTACAACAACAACAGTTTTTGCCTGTATCACAGTCCGAGCTTCCGATTACCCTTCAACCTTACCCAGACGACGGATAATTTTTGACAGATTGTCTGGCTAGGTTGTTGATCGGATTCACAGATCATGAATTCCACCGTGACGGAATCACCGTTAGGAAGACTTTTTCTTTATTCAAAGTCATGTACTCGGAAGTTCCGTGGTCATACCCATGTAGTTTCAAGTTTAGTTTGCTATTCTATATGGCATCTGTTTACGGATCCATGAAAAATCTACAGATGATCCAGCATTTTCAGTAAATCATGCTTCGAAATGTTCGTGACGGAATCACCTGAAACGGACATGACTCTTGACTAGTGTTGCTTGTCTATTTTTTTGCTGCTCTGTTTCAATCTGACTATTCTTATATGACATCTCTTACTAACATACAGTACCCAAAGATGATAAGATTTTTTTCATCGTGAGAAAAACGCGACTGGATCATCCCAGGGGTTAAATCTAGTCCGTGACGGAATCGACAAAAAATCGTGATGGAATCACGAGTGCGCTTTTTAAATCTTATCGGTAAAAGTGCTTTATTAATTACACATTTTCTTCAAAAAATATTCCTAGAGTGAATTTATCTCTTCTACTTAGAAAATTAAAACTCTGACCTCTTATTTTTACTAAGGTATACAGCTCCCGCCACATGCATATCTTTTCTGCAGATGTTTCAAAATAGTATAGTTTTCAGTAAAGTGCAATTTTTCTTCTTTGACAATTTAGAATTTCCCGAGTTCTTCATGTTAAAAAATTGCGGGAAAAATGTTTCGCTATTAAAACACATCTTCTCTATTATTGGCTTGTTCCCGGGGATCATAGGAAGCGAATAGAACAAACAGCATGCTAATATAGGGTCTACGACAGAATGTGGAGTGAATTTTATGCGAAAAAGGGCTGTTTAGCAATGTCCGCTTTTCCGTGGAATTCATGAGCGCACGATTGAAGTATCATGGGAAGATATATATTTCCAGTCGCTATCTCCCCCTCCCCCATCTTCAAACAAAAGGAAAAGAAAAAGCCGAGAGAGCGCCTCGTGAGGCAGAGTTATTTTTCCAGACTACAACAACAACAGTTTTTGCCTGTATCACAGTTCGAGCTTCCGATGACCCTTCAACCTTACCTAGACGACGGATAATTTTTGACAGATTATCCGGCTAGGTTGTTGATCGGATTCACAGATAACGGTTGAAGCATGGGAAGATATATTTTTTCAGTCGCTATCTCCCCAACCCTCACCCCCCAACTAAAAAAAAAAGAAAAGAAAAAGCCGAGAGAGTTCTTCGGAGTTTTACGTTTTTGACCTCTGACTTTGAATTTGACTTCTCACTTCCGACTCGCATCCTGATGAATGACACTCGTCCTTTATCTTTTTGCCGATTCAGAGATTCTCGAGGAAGTTTCCAATTATACTATCTGGAATGCGAGTTTTTCTTTCGTGAAAATTTACTTTTTATGAAAGCGCAGGTTTGTCTTCGTCGCATACCGGCCATCTGTACCAGCGCGAAGCTAAGTACACGCGCGAATTTAGTACCATCGAATAAAGAGACCCAGTGGAAGCGCTGCAAAGGATACACACCTTTTGTGACGTAAGCATTCATTTGTGTCCAAAGAAAAGATTCAAGATTTCGTCGGGAACCATGACGATCCCTATTGGAAATACTATGAGTCGTGGGTTCCCCATATGACAATTATTTGGCGGGAGATTTCACGTTGCGCTCCTAGACCTCCGTCTGATCGACGGAGGTAACAAACACAACAAACACATGTTCATGTCAACGGCACCTATAGTCTGCAGTGATTTGTAATCACTGTGGGCGGTTTGCCCAGAACTGGGGGGATGAACTTCCTTTTATGTATATTAGGATCAAGCTCTATCACAAAATATACCAAATTTCATAATGGCGTGACAATATTCATATTCTAAATACGCATTTTTAGTAGAGGTTTAACTCAGTTTTTTTTCAAAATTATTTATTTTTGCTATTTTCTTAGGGAAAACAACATAATAAATCAAAAAGAATTGTCTGATGTGAAATAAAGTGATTCTGAACACTTCAATTTTGAAGAAAAACAACAACATAACGTTTTAATCACACCTTTATGACCGCCAATTTAACTTTATCCTCGGGGTGGACACTACAGTTGCGTAGGAATGGTCCCACTCGAATTTCATAATAGAGACCGCGACCGTTTATGACCACGGGCCGACCTTTTCACGCTCTCAGTTACGCCCTTTTGGCGGGCGTGAAAAGCGTGGCTCATTATTAACGGCATGAAAATTTGACGAAAACTGGTAGGTCAATGTCTCTTTTGTTTTCGACACTCACCGCTCAACTGGCCGCTCAACGTGAAAGACGAGACAATGTATTTTGTTGAAATCGCTCTCACAGATTACTCTGAAATATGGATCCTGATGAATGTGACATGAATGTGACAATTTGTTCTAATTTTTAAGGGTAATTCAGCTATATGAATGCCACTTTCTTTGGAGTAATGGTACAAACAGTCTCTCTGAGATTAGCCTATAGGTTGGCGTTAAAAAATATTTGATTATTGGTGACCGAAGAGGGGATCCCAATCCCGTGCTCGAAGGGTTGTGCAAATAAGCTCCAGGTGATCCCGATAAGCTGGGACGCCACGTAGTGTCAGCTTGATTGTTCGTCCTTTCAGAGATAGGATAGAGGGTTTGGTAAAATGCCATAATGCCCCCGCTCCCTAAGACTCAGTGGTAACCCTATCCGCTCGCCTCCAGCAATCCAGCCCACACAATGACATTGAAAATTCAGACATCAATAATCAATATAACATTGAAAAGTGACTGCATTTGCATATTTGACCATCCTTGGTATGTCATCATTCAATCAATATTCATATGGTCAATGGTTCAACTTTCAAACGTCGAGATTAATCAACTTCAGAATGCATGCCAAATTTAATATTGAGGATCAACCTTGTATCAATGTCATTTTGCTAAAAGGGAAGGAATCACCTTCCATCATCTGTTGAAGAGGTCTGAGTGTTAAATCTTCAAAATTAATTCCGGTAGCGTAGATATGGATGTACATCCAGCATCGGACCATTCAACATAATGAATTTCTCAGCTCTATTAAAGATAACGTGAATAATCTGAAAAGTTGATGCTGCAGTTGGTATGTTCCTCATTCAACCATCTTAACAAATCTATCTTGAAGCAACAGAGCCTGAGAATGTCAAAGAGAACTTCTTTATTGCTGATTATCACTTATAAAATACACCAAAAACTATTTTTCTAAAATATTGAACCTCTGTCATACTTATCATAATAAAATAAAACTAAAAAACAAACAAAAACAAGGGATTATAAAATCGAAAATAAATGAGTCCATGATGAAGCCAAATCAATCTATCGAAGAGTTGATTTTTTTTTGTCTGGTAGCGCTTGTTGTTGTCTGACACAGCTTTGACTGCATATTTGGAGCAGGCGGAAGCGGGGGGGGGGGGCAAAGTCCCGCGCTATATCCAAAATCGCACGCGTCTGGTAAGTAGTATAGAAAGAGCATTTCCGGCTATTGACCTTTGACCTCCGATTCTCGTTTACTTGGAGCATATCACGAAACTTGGCCATCAATGTGAGTGGTCAACGAGCGTGTGCGATATGTATCGCGCGTCATTCTCCGTGAATCGGTTTTGTCTACGTACCGATTGTGTGACGTCACAAAGGTCATATGCAAATTTTCAACGTCAAATGAATTAGCTCTTTCAAAGGGCGAAAAGGCGTCTACGTGCCCATCCGGAACCTGATTGATTAAATACGGTATACAAAAGAACCAAATCGTATTTTTGTAGGAAGAACCAGGTTTTATTTTCATATCAGATAACACAACATGTATACAACAGTTATATCCCCTTATTATAACATCACCGACAGAAGTCCAGTGCAATATGTGGGCTTTGTGAGTTCACCTTTACGTTAGCATCTGTCACGTGGGATAAATTCGAGACAGGCGGGCATAAAGATGACAAAGACGTAGCTTGAATAATATGCATTTAATAATGATTCCAGGTGGCATTAATCGCTCTCGATTCCTTTTGTGGTGGTACAGATTGTGAAAACCTGTAAAGACAACGACAATCGGGAGAACTATCCCATAGAATGTATCAGGCGTTAGTGCCCAATAAATATATATCAAATTGATTGCCAATTTACTGACACGAGGAAAATGTCAACATGACCAAAATGCAAATACACTCTGTTCTGGTAATACAATCTAAACCCTTTACGTTTTAAAGCCAATAATCAATATAGTCAATACAGATGCTAGTGGGAAAATAGTACTCTCAACTACACGTAAGACAATAAATGCGCTTACCTGTAAAGACAACGACAATCGTGAGAACTGTCCCATAGAATGGATCAGGCGTTAATGCACTGATCATTCTCAGGCAAGCGTATTTATATGCTTTTTACCACGCAAAACACGGACTTTCACTAGATCGGGCAACACCGACTCTAGCCGTTATAGAAAAACAAATTATACGATTTTTTTATATTAAAATACGTGTGTGCAAGTCTTTCGTTTACCGTCAGTCCGCGTAACAGCGAAAAACACCGTATAACACGACACGACAAAACACTAAGTATCTCATGTTGTCCTACACATGGACATGCATTCCAGCATGAATCGCCGCGCAATAGCTTAAATAAAGGACAATCGATTAGTAAATGTGGGTTAGCGAGTGGGGGAATGAATGGATGAATGAATGAATGAGCGAGAAGTGTTAACCGTACATTTAACATGTGTAACGGGTCATTTAAGACGACCCCAATCAATTTAAGTTCACCTTTAGCGTGTCATACGTTTAACCCTATAACATACAATACATAATAACATAGCATAGCAATTATGTCCGTGACACATCTATAGGGTACCTATCGCTCTAAATATCCGGATACCATCTGGAAGAACTTTGCGTTTGGGGTAGAAGAAGGTGAAGGCGTCCCGCTGCTGAGTGTAGGAGCGTGTCTGGGTCTGGACGACACGAAAGCCCTTGTTGGTTCCACTGAGACTGGTCCGGCTTTGTAGTACATCGAGGTACAGGGTTTTGGTTATGTTATTATCCCGACGATTACACCTAAACTTGTTGGTGTTGTTCCTGCCATAACAATAGTTCCTTTTTGAGCAGAGGGCGATCATGGCCTCACCAGTCCATTCTAACTTGTAGAGACCGGGGATCCTTTCATCATACTTGTAGTGGTCTTTCCACGGCAGCCATCGATCTTGTTCGCTTTCATAGCGTTTTGACAAAGTATTCCCAGTTCGGGTTGGAGACGGCCATGTACGCGGAATCCCTATCCATCTCCATTAACTGCCAGTCTGAACGGTCGAAGAACACTCCCATGAAATCGCACAGGAATTCCAGCATCTGCAACTTAGCAAGCTGGTACACCATGCACCCGATTTGCAGAGGTAGGTTAAACGTGATTGTCTTTTTGGCCAAGGTTACTTCATACGTGGTGTCGTCAATTATCTCCATTTGCCGATACAGGGGCGAATTCAGACGATTGTGGGCTTGTTTTGTGGTGCAAATCTTAATGTCGACGTGGCGGTTCTGGCTGGTTACGGTTTTACCATAGCCACTGTTGCCAAGCAACTTCATTGTTTCTACGATGATAGCTTTGTTGGGGTCGGCATCTCCTTGGCGACGTGCTGTGGTCACAGCCTCGGCAAAGTCCTTGAAAGAAGCTACGGGTGTCAACTCCATTTTGGTGGCTTCAAGACCGTGATGCAGGTACCAGCACAGTAAGGGTGTGCCAAGCCAAATTTACTTCCGATTAACACACGCCGGGATTGTGTGAGTACATTATGTTCCTCGGCATACGCCCGCATGGTGGACCCAATGTCTTCTGGCCCAACCTTGGTGTTTTTAAAGATGGGTGGACATTCGGCGAACTTTGCTTTCAGGTGCTTGGGGACATGGAAGCCCGTAGAGGTCTGCAGTTTTAACAGTGCATAGGACGTCGGACTTGGTGATGATGGTCTGGTAATCTAACAGCCGGTCATGGGCGTATGGGAAGGTGTACAATTCGGGTTGACGGCGTTGCATCGGGTGGAACTCACATTCCCCTAGTTGTACATAGACGTAGCCAAACCCTTGGATATAGTCGCGGTTCTGGTTTACTTCCTGACGTAAGGCGACAAGAGTCAGTCCACGCGATCGTTATAGAGCCCTCCTCTGAGCGAACACTCATGGCCGTGCCAGTAGCAGCCATGGAACTGAAATACGGTCGGTACTTCATTGATGATGGCGAATCCGTCTATGGGAAGGAGTGGTTGGCTTGGTGACGGATGGTGAGTCGCCGAGTTTTCCAATCGGGCCATTGTTCTGCTAAATGTTTCGTGGAATATTGGGCTTTGAACTCCTTCCCATCAGGAAGTCACCGGGTATAAGGGCCTGCCGACATGAATCGACTCAGCCGACATGAATCGACTCATACACGCTACGTAGAGTGCGTTGGCGTCGAATACGCTTATCTCCTTCACACAGTGATGTGTGTTAGCTGTTCCTCGTGGTACTGATGGAATATAATATTGGGTCCCGCCCACGATGTTTTCTTTCAAACAATCAAGTTTGTCGGCGTCATTCTGTTCGATGAGGGCGAAGAAGGTTGGTAAATCCTGAAACAGACACAGCAGGGTCAGGTCGGGAATGCTTACACATTCCTTAACCCTATCTGGCCTGGGCTTTTTGTGACCTGTCCAGGACAGGTGGGAGGGGGTGCGAAATGGTCCCCCTAATTATTTTTCTTATCCTTTGATCTAGGGGGCTGAAACTTACCACGCTATACCTTTGGGTCAATGTCTATCGGAAAATGTAAAAAAATCCAAGATGGCCGCTTTGATGAGGTCACAGTGACGTCAATTTCAAAAAGACATTTTTTGATCGATTTTTCGGTCAGATTTTCCGAATTTTTTATTTGTGCCATTTCTAAAAATAAACTGCATGATAAATTAGTAAATATTAATGTAATGTGAAATAAAATAGTTTTTGCCCACTTTTCCTCGAAGAAAAGCAGAAATTTTAAAGAAATATTGATTCCATCCATGATCCTCCGCTCGGAGGGTTATGCAAATAGGCGAAAAATGACTCCAATATGATAAACTATAAAGTCACGGAGTGTCAGCTCTCCATTTTTTGTCGTTCCGCAAATAGCGCAGAAAGTTTGATAGGGGAGCCCAGGCCAGGTAGGGTTAAACACGTCGATACCCATACCTCGGTAAAAGGCGGTCATTTTGTCGGTAGCTTCCAGGAAAGGAACGACATCCAGATTGTTGTAAAAGAGCAGGAAATCCCTGAGTTTGCATGGCTTCACGGGCTTCACAGCTGTTCGGTATAGAGGGTGTCTGATAACTCCTCTCCTTTGACATCGTTGAAGAAGGCTTCTTGGGTGGAAGTTGCGGCTCGTCCAGACGATCCAGGTGGGTCACGTAGGTATATGGAAAGCAGCCTTTGCTCTGGGCGTAGTCGTAGGCTTTTGTCCACTGGTCTTAGCTGTAATTTGGCGCCAGGTAATTCCGTACGTATAGAAAGCGGAATGAAGTCGTGAGCAGAGCGACGTGTTGTTCGTCTTCTTAATGACATATTTGATGATCCAGGCTTTCTTATAGGGTATACGAATTCTTTGATCAAATGCAGATCGTACCGCTCGGAATTACACCCGAGGACAGGCAATTTCGGTTCATATATTCCAACAAACGCAACTTCATTTTCTGAGGCTAGGGTTTGGGTGGTTTGGATCCATCGTCCGCGGTTTCGGTTTCACTCCCAGTTTCGTCCTCGGCGTCATCCTCTAGAGCCGACGTCGGAATACGTGCATTATGTGCCGCGAAGACATCATGGTAGATCGTGAAGGCAAGATGTGCCACACTGGCTTTCCAGGTATTTCATTATCCGGGTAATCAGTTCATGTAGGTCACTGTTAAAGTCGAAACAGAGCGGGAGGTCTCATGGCCGGGCACGTTGGTGTAGATACTCACACTTCAGGGAAGATGACCCTATGTCCATTGGGTTTTGACCGATACCATCTCCTTGGGGTCTTATAGGGCTTCAAAATCGTGACGGTGGGCCATGGGAACGTCAATGCCTTCATACGCCAGCTCTTCAAATATGGTGGGTGTGTTGTGGAAGACGCCGCCAGGGATCTTCCGCTTGACGGTTTGTCGCAGGTTTTCTCGTGACGATGTACGTTGGATGATCGGTCAAACACGCGATGGCATTTAGTACAACTGTACGACTTGGCGTAGATACTCATGTCCGTAATATAGGAGAAATGTTCGCCAGAGTCTGGTACAAAATAAACGTCACGGTTGTGTCGTACTTCTCCGGGAAACGATGTATTATGCGGACTACGAGTTGAGGGTCATCGATGTTGTTGTCATCCCCGTGTTTGGTCAGACTGTACACGAAAATATTAACCTGGAACAAGCTTTCCATCACATCAAGTTGTGATAACGGGACCCCACGGAAGTGATGTTTTTTCGTGTTCTGTTCACGCAAGTAGTTTTGCCAATAGTGGTTGGCAACTCGCTCACATCTCTTGGCTGGGGCTTGGTCGAGATGAATAGCCAGGCAGCTAAACAGGTGTAATCCAGGTGCCCCTGATTTTTCCTGATTAGTTGTGTTCTAGTGTTTTACAACAAGCTTGCTCATCGTGGAAATATATTTGAGTCTATGCATTAATTTCTGTGACATTCCGTATATGAACTGTTGTACCTACTCAGGAATTTGGCCTTGTGCATGCATCACATTGCCAAACTTTGACGACACGAAATGAACACGTTTCTGGGTCAGGTTGTGACAGTCGGTTGACCTGAACTTGTGACTTTATTCTTGTTTGGACATTAAAATTATAGTTACTTACCAGTGATATGTGTACCCCTGCAGCATTATTTCATCATGGCAGCGTATAAAACATTATGAACCCGGAGAACTTGGACAATTTTGGAATTACTGACAGCCTGTCTCTACCGCTTATAGATCCCGCCATCTTCGTGTATTGGTCATGTGACCAAATGTTACGTTGATATTTTTGGCAATTACTTATTAATTGAAGAACTTCTGGTGTTTGCTGTTAATTACTATTAGGTAATTGATGTTAATTAGATTTTTCAAACTATTGTGATAGCAGTTTGGATGTATTTTTAGTCGCACTCTATTTTCGTGCGTATGGTCCCCGGTTGTTCACTGCTTTTCTCCCGAAGATTTAGGTGAGTGACGTCAGTCAGCGGGAAATACAAATACAATCCTGCTTATCTATTGTCTGAAAGTGATGATTGACTGCATTAATATTTAGTATAACTATTCTGGCTTTATGGAAAATATGTAAAATAAATCGTAAATTTCTGTTTTATAGCTATTTCTTGAGAAATAGATGCCTCCCCCCTTTTGGCCGCTTTACTTGTGAAAAATATTCAAGTGCATAGGCGATATAACATGCCAACACCATGCCAGCATTTCACCAGCAGGCTGCCGGTGAAACGTTTTTCGTCAGAATTACTTTATAAAATTATTCTATGTGATTTTATTGACCTTTTCTAAATCTTGAACAACTCGGCGTCCGAAATATTATTAAAGTGTTATTAAATTCTGTATAATTACCTTGAAATCACTGATTGTTGTTTTGCAAATAGTTCTGTCGCCAGCAACCTGGCCAGCAAGCTGGCGAGGCGGCTGGTAAAACTAAGCATTTTCATTGGTTGGATCGGGTCATGTGACCCCCAATCGGAGGTAATAAATAGAGGCGCAGACTGACAATATGGCAGATAGTGATGTAGCAGGGCTGAGTGCAGATCGTAGTGGCACCACATATTCGGCATACTGAGGTATACGAATTGCATTGGAAGCATTATAGGGATATTGCAGTTATATTAAATTAATATAGCTGCAATTAATAAATAGTCCTATTCCTATAATACTCCATATGATTTTTGGAAATAAAACAAAAACCAGCATTTGCCAGTGGAAATTACTACAGCTATCTCCCACCATTCTAAGGTCACGCCACGTCTGATGTAGGGTTAAATGAAATTATAATACAGCTTACCAGCCATTGATGTGATTATATTCGCCATGTACATATGTTATTCTGGAGTGAGCCGGTGCTGATACTTGTCTACTTGTCAAGCCAATTAGTAGTGGAAAATTGACGGCTTATCACCACTCGGATTATTTTAAATTATACTGTGTCATAATAATACACAGTTATTTCACTGGGATATTATTGGTGCGACGACGTGTTATTGGATTTAACTACGAGTGAGACAAAACGTGTAATTTACCAGACTCCACAGGATCTACTGAGAAGCGAAATGTGAATACCCTGAGCATACAATCCAGTTTATTCGATCATACAGGCCAATGTGAATTTATGCAGAATGCAGCGCTACATGGTACAGCCAGTGTGTTCGTGATATTGGTTACGATTTGAGTGGAGTGGATCTGTCAATTATATTCCGGTCATTTATATACATATTTTTCTGTGATTTTAATGTTACCAGCTTACTTGATCATTCGTTCGATGGAGAATAAATGAAATCAACTTTGAGCTGTTGTTGTGTTTCAATTACCCTACCTAGCGTACACAGGCATTTTCGATCGGTGTAAGGACCGCACTGTCCACGCACTAAGGCGTGCATGCCTTTCCGAATTTTCAGCCAGGGCGGTAAGATGATGGGGCGCCAATGGGGTGGTCGATCATTTTAGTTACGTAAAACAGAACATTCGTCGTCATCTCCACCTGCCACTTGGTGTTGTGGCGTTGTTGTCGGGCCCATTCCAAGCTATCCAATGTCTCTAGTTATCCCAGTGCCGAATACAGTTTTTAGAATTTCGCTCCTTTTATAGCTACCGGCGTGGAGCGATGACGTAATGATCTATGAATAGCGATGATGTAATGATCTATAGATAGAACATGGGGTTTCCGTGGAAAATCCCAGGCGTATAATTCTGCACCAAATATTATCTCCATCTTCTATTTATATATCATGACGTCAGCTTTGCTCCGGGAAATGTTCACGGAATTCCCCTGTTCTATTTATAGATCGAGGGTGTCTAGTGCTATTTTTAGAGGAATTTTTTGGAGTGTCAGCTGTACGCTGGGTCATTTTATTAATTATTAATAGAGGGATAATAAAAAGGCATAATGCCCTATAAAAATCATGTTATTGTTATATTATCAGACATCCATCAAAATTGTCAGCCCGGCATAGTCGATAAGGACCCTCGTGAAAACCCTGCTTTGTAGGTCGTCGATCTATGTCGCGGTGAAGTTGTTCGGGGATTTTGCTCGGAAACCACCTGTTCTATTTATGGATCATGACGTCGGTTCTACGCCGAGTAATTTTCACGGAAAGGCCCTGTTCTATTTATAGATCGAGGGCGTCTAGTGCTATTTTCCGGGGAATTTTACGGGAAAACCCCTTTTCTATTTATAGATGATTATCTCTTCGCTATTTGTATATCATTACGTCATCGCGCCACGTCGATCGCTATAAAGGGGCGAAATTCTGAAAACTGTATTCACTTGCTCGAAAGTCGAGGCAAAGCCATGTCACGCAGCACCATGAATCCTGAAAAAAACTACGCCGGTAATGTACACCGAAAATGACCACCCTGAGTATACCGCTGCTATCAATCAACAGCACCACAGCCCAGCAGCAGCGCCGTTATTGATGCTGCAATGGACTCCGCTATCACAATTGAACCATTAGCCTTCGACGTGGGAGGTGATCTCTACGAACCTCCAACCAAGCATGAGGCCAAACCCGTCGCCTTCCTGAACCAACCTATATCACCCACGTCAAATGCCAGCGGTCATGATGACATTATCAACCAGGCGATGAATACCGATAATCGACGATTGACACTATCGCCGAATATTACACTGATCATCGATGGCAACCAACGCATCTCATTGGGCACCGCCCCCAAAGGGAAGAGAGCCGCGAGACTGAACTGTCCCCGGCCGCCTGGACACAACTCATCTCGTCTTTCCGAGAAGCCGAAAAATTCATCGGGGATGTGGTCAGAGAGGGGAGGCGTATATACATCTCAATTTTTCTCAGCTACACTATGCACAACGGTCAGCTGTTAATGCACATTCTTATCTGGCAGTATGATACAGGGGCGCTCATATGGCGGCCATTGATCGTAGGCGCGACCTTACACCTAACAGCGTGGCGTAATCTCCAGACCATTGCATCGGCAGTGTCGGGAGCCTTAAGAGCGGAAATTGCAATGCATCTATACCAGATGTACAAAACCGCTTACCTGGAGAAATTAAGCCTGTAAATCAGTTGGATCTTCGACTGTATGAGTTGTTAGACGCTTAATCAGAAGCATAACTGTGTACGCTCAGTACCCACGACCGTCCTACAGGGAGCCTTAGATGTTGAACTGGCGTTATCCCCGAAAGCTGCATCGAAACATCTTGGTTACGAAACCCAGCAAAGATGACCCCTGTTTGAAGGTGAAGCTACACAGCTATATCAATATAAAAATGTAAGCTGCATTTGGACTTGTTTGTGACTGTACTCATTCCTGTAATGTTGAAAAGGGTGATTCACTCCTGTATATATTGTGTTAGAAAATTTGAACTTTACTATTACATATATATATTTTTTTTTTTTTTATTTTTTTTTTTTTTTATTATCATTTAGAAAGTGATCGTATAACAATATTTTCGTTATTTTGGGATAACACTATCTTAGGACTACTATCTGTGTCATTACGATCATCAGAGGGGTACTGTATGTTCGCTTTCAAGACTACCGGTCTGCTACCTCCTATTTTAGTGGGAGGCCCGTTGGCCGAGTGGTTTAGATCACCGACATACAGTGCTGGCGATTAGGTGCCTGGCACTGGGGTCGCTGGTTCGAATCCCGCACGGGACTCGACCAAATTTTCAGCACTAGAATTTGTGCTATTCTAAGATAGTGTTATCCCAAAATAACGAAAATATTGTTTTACTATTACAGTTAACTATTCTTTATAATTGGCATTATTCCATATTGCCCCGTAATGTTGAAAAGGGGTGATTTACTGTTGTTGTACATGTTCTGTTGTTATCAGAATAAAAACAATATATTTCATCTTAACGGATGGTGTTGTTCTTTTTGTTACTATTAGGATATTATTTTGGAGCTGGTGTCAGTTATTGTGCTTTTGAAAGAAAGTCTCTCTTTTGGGAAATTAAGGTGGCACTGAAAAGGTACTCTGGAATAAAACCTGATGGTTTAGTTTCTGTACCGGTATATTCGTTTTATCGTTTCGGTACTGTGCCGAGTACATGCAAAGATGACCGCATGGGAAAATGGCGTATATAGATAGCCCCATCTTGCATACACAGCATTGGATGACGTCTTGTAATCTTTTAATTATGTTCGTGAGACTCACACTCTCCCGATATCTTGTGAGTTCGGCTGTAGCTTCCACAACGGTAGTGGATGATTCACGCAGCTCTGTGTTCGGTCGCTGGATGATCTCCGTTAGCCTCCGGATGACAACTTCAAGAAATTCTTTTCCTCCGCAGCATCGTGGGCCTCGGCTTGTAGTGCACCCACAGGTCTGGCCACCACGTCCAAAATTTTCCGTTGTACCTGTAATTGCCTGATAGTTTTTGACCGGGTTTGGTACGGCATCTTGAAAGTGTGGCAGAAAGTGTCGTCTGCTCCGCTGAAACTGTCTTTTTATACACTGTGGTGGGATTCTAGTATTGTGCGCGTGCACTTTCTGGTGAAAACAACCAGTCAATGAAAATAAGCAAAATATTTAGCACGCGCTCAGAAATGCTTGCTCTCTCGTCCGCATTGCCGATATACACAAAATTGAACTCAAGGCCTGGTATAAAACTATATAGAGGACTTTATTTAGTTTGACCAGCCATAGAAAAAAATGTTTGATGCTGTCTAATGTTTTCATCGGACCGAATAATCATGCTCTCGCAGACGTCCGCATTCCGAGAATTATCGAAACTGGGGTTCATTTTTTATGTGGTAATGCGGCTGTGTGGAAAACTGCCTATCTAGGATATGCACGAACTTTTTTAGTTTTTTTTCTTGATGGGTAAAATATAACTACCGTGTAGGAATTTAACTGGTCGTGTGTGCGAAGACTTTTTTTCATTTGTAGGCTGTAAGGCACTCACGGCTTGAAACATGATTACAGGTACTCCGTCAACAACACACATACAACGGCAACAACACACATGCAACAACAACAACAACAACAACAACATAAAGTACGTTTCTGTGCATTTGTTAGAAGTGCTCTTTCGAGAAGGTTCGGCCCTAAAAGGGCTATTGGAGTTTTTTTAACGTGTCTCCATCACGTGCGGTTCGCCTGCGAATAAGGTGGATGATGATGGCAACCCCCGTAACCGCTGCCGCATACCAGATGCCATTGTAAATACGCCGATGTTGGTTCTCGCCGTCGCAGGCGTGACGAAGAACCCTTAGAAATGTCCAATAAGCTATTCTGACGGCTTCGTGAACAGGTTCTACCGACAAAACATCCAGCATCCAGTGTGAAAATCTTAACTTTTTCCAGGCCTGGGTTATCTTCCATCTCTGCGAACATGGCCATCAGGATCGCTCAATATGCACGGGGGCTGTCAACAACTTGCACCATTCTTCTCCATGCGGCTGTATTTCTCGTGGCCTCCATGATTCAGTCAGATTTATGGCGTCTGCTCGACTTTGCCGGTCTTTTATAGCCGCTGGTGGGATTCCGTTGTTTTCAGCTCTCCAAACCTCGCGTAATTTTCACCCAATCAGATTCGTGCGTGGTTATTTCTCTCACGCCCTCGATTGCTCCAGACGTGGTATTTACAATCCTCCTTTTGCAAAAATTCTGGTATATATGCGTGTAGTGTTTTAATTTCGCGGGGGCCGGTATACGAACATGGGATAGTACCGGGGAAATGAGATCCTGGCATGTATGCGTGTAGTTTTAGTATTTGATTTGCCCAGGCTTAATTCTTTTCACCAGGACCGACATTTTAATTTCACGGAGCCGGTATATGAACATTGGACAGTACCAGGGGCATGGGATCCTGGCTTGAATGCGTATAGTGTTTGTATTTGATTTGCCCCGGCTTAATTTTTTCACCGGGGCTCACATTTTAATTTCACGGGGCATCCGAAAATATTACCCTCGGTGTATTAGACCTGGGTCCGAATAATTTGAAAACAACAACGCTTCGGGACGTTAAGGCAAAATAATTGTCCAAAGAAGAATCTCTCTTTCGAATAATATGGGTTGCCCTAATATGGTCGAACCTGCGTCCGCCTGGCGCAGAGAAGAACCCATCGACGGCTGGGCGGCCCACGTTGGTCGAATAAATGGGCCTGCCCGTTGACATCCTCGCTGTGTTCTTTATTCTTGCTGGTGGCTCATAACCTGGACTGCTTTCACTCAATGTATCTCGGTCTAATACATAGTAACTACGGAGAGAGCCGAGCTGTTTTCACGAGATTGTATGTACTGGTGAGCGATACTGAAACATCCGAACATGTCTCGATCGGTAGCTCACTCATCTCTCACCTCGCCTCGCCCCTTGCCTCGCCTCGCCTCGCCCCGCCCCTCTCTTTCTCTGCCTCCCCCGCCTCTTGCTTGTCCTAGCTGCACGCCAATGCGTACTCCATCTCTATGTCTTCTTTGTTCTTTCAAAAGTATGTGAGTTGTGACGAGAAGACCCTCGAAACCGGGTTTTATAAAGCCTGCTATCTTCAGGTCTTCAAACCTCGCGCGATTTTCGTCAAATCAAGGTAGACGCGGTGCGACATTCGGCCAAACTCAATTCGCATGTGGGAATTTCTTTTACATCCGCGCTTGCTCCAGGAGTGAAATTTTCAATCCTTCTCTTTCCACACAAGTCGACGTAGAGCAAGTACAGTCAAAGTGTCTCGGTCTAATACATTGTAAAAACAGAGCCGTTTCCACGAGCTTGTATGCAAAGGTTAGCGATACGGAAACACCCGAACATCGGACACCAATACTATCATTGTAGTATAGAGCTGGTCTAAGTGACATCAAACACGCAAGCCAGGGTATTATAGTACAGCGGAGGGTCGCTCAAAAAGCGACAGACTTGCTTCGCACGTGGTGATTTCTCTCACTTCCGCGCCTGAGCCAAACGTGGAATTTTCAATCCCCCTTTTTGCGCAAATACAGTCGGTAAAAGTTCGATATTCACTGCAGAAGCAAAAGCTATATTGTTGGCTTTGGAAGGTATTAGGTCCAGTAAAAGGAAAAAAATATGCCATATTGTCAGGTTCACTGTCATATCTTCAAGCGATTAAAAGTGGAACTTCAACTCATCCCACCATCTTGAATATTCTACAATTATATGACTGTATAGATTAATATTGTGTTTTTTTTGGTTGCCTAGTCACGTTGGGATCATAGGTAATACTGAGGCTGTAGAATGGCTAAGCCAGCACTAGATGATGAGGTTGATCATTTTGAAATCCCATATAGCGATTTCAGACCCTCTATCTGTATTTATGTGAGGAGGCTGTTTCACTCTTTATGGGATGCTGTGAATAATAACAAACTTCATGAGTTCAAATAAACTGTGGGCTGTAATCATCTGAACAGCCAAAAACGTTTCGATCAAACCATGATCAGCCAATGTAGAATCGGCCATACACGATTAACTCACGAACATTTACTAATCTCACAGTTAAGCATATTTTTATCGATTGTATAGATTTTAGGATTTTAAGAGATTCTTTTTATCGAGATACTACTTTGGAAGATCCTTTTAGTCGAATGAGGGATCTGTGTCTTGGGTTATTTGAGAGAAATCGGTTTGTTGCATAAGTTTTAATGTGTGTATGTTTTAATGTGTTGGATTATTAAGTTATGGGTTTGAGTACTTCAAATTGTGTTTGATCGTCACTATATAGCTGGAATATTGCTGAACGCGAAGTTAAACCTTAATTCTCTCTCTCTCCCTCTCTCTCTCGCAAATACAGTCTATGCGTCTCGGTCTAATCAGAGTAACTACGGAGAGAGCCAAGCGGTTCCCATGAGCTTGTGTGTACTGGTTAGCGATACGGGAACATCCGAACATAGGGCACCAATACAATCATTGTAGTATAGAGATTCTTTTTATCGAAACACTACTTTGGAAGATCCTTTTAGTCGGGTGAGGGAAGACTGTGTCTTGGGTTATTTGAGAGGAATCGGTTTGTTGCATAAGTTTTAATGTGTGTATGTTTTAATGTGTTGGATTATTAAGTTATGGAGTTGAGTACTTCAAATTTTGTTTGATCGTCAATATATAGCTGGAATATTACTGAACGCGAAGTTAAACCTTAATTTTCTCTCTCTACCTCTCTCTCTCTCTCACAAATACAGTCTATGCGTCTCGATCTAATCATAGTAACTACGGAGAGAGCCAAGCTGTTTCCACGAGCTTGTGTGTACTGTTTAGCGATACGGAAACATCCGAACATAGGGCACCAATACAATCATTGTAGTATAGAGCTGGTCCAAGTGACATCAAACAAACAAGCCAGGGTATTATAGCACAGCGGAGGGTCGTTCAAAATGCGAAATGCGGAATACTGATACACGGACTATACACTCCAGTATCCAAATAGACTGACATTTGTACTCAAATCCAGAGTATTTGAGCACAAAATGCATACGCTCACGTCCGCGCATTTTCCTGTACCATAATTTAACATTGTGAGGTTCTCTAAAAACTGGGAATGTCAAAAATACTGAAACACGGACTTTACACTTAATAAATTAAAATGAAACACATAAGCCAAGGTAATGGATGAGATCGCACGTGAGAACATAAGTCCAGAACGGGGCTTGTACATTGAAATGATTTTCGGCCCATTCATACACCAGCACATCTCGATTGGTAGCTTGAGGGTACTCTTCAAACATCTGTACGATGGTAGGTAGATCCATACAAGGCATCGATGGTGGAGGTAAAACAGGCAGTACTGTCCACATACCCTACTGTTCAAGCCTTACAACGTTTGACTGTTCCAACACCAGGTATGGGTCCCTTGATCCACGAAAGTAGTGAGGTCGGAATGGAGGGGTGGTAGTCCGTACTGATTAAAGTATTCGCCCTGGTCTTTTGTCAAGTACACGCCCACCAAGTTTTGACCGGGACGATCCATCGGGTCCGTGTTGAGGACGTATGCTGCAGGGTACGTGTAATCTAGGGGCATGACGTTTCGAAAAAAACAGTCACTGAAAGACAGAACGTGTCCACAGATCGTTCTCTAGCACACTTGATATCTGGTCTGTATCCAAGTTAAGTGGCGTAATCACACAGGACGTTACGGCCTTTGTCTATTTGAACTCCGCGTAGCAAACCACATTGATCGTTCTCGGTAGAGGTTTCCCGAAGTTGAGATCCAAGCGTGAGTGGCCTTTCTTGACGAGACTCAGCTGATGGTCGTTGTCTATGGTTTGTGTGGGTTCGAAACAGAACAATGTGCACCCTTTACCGAAATTTTCTCGACTAATCATATTTCCTTCGTCCTGGTTGATTTGATCCGTGGCTGCAAAGAGGTTCAGATAGCTCTGGATGATATTGCTCTTCCCGAACTTGGGTTGCAGAGGGCCTGCTGGGACCTGTTGTCGGTCCACATGCATGGCCAATAAGTTGGTGTGGAACAATTTGAGGCTGAACGGAGTTTTCGTGATCTCGCCATTACAACTGACGTTCTCCACACAAGCAATGGTCAGGCGCTTAGGTAAATCCCCCAAGAATAAATTTTCTTGACTGGCAATCATATTACCTTTAACTAGGTATTGGGTTGTTGTTTTTTTTCCAAGACTCTCATGTGACCCAACTGTACCCCTGGGCTCGGTTTCACTTTGCGTACAAATAGACTGGCATCTTGGATGACAATGTTATATTCGATGACGTTATTCGGGGCCATCAAGGCAAACCTTGGCGTTGCATGCACCAGTCGTCTTTTGATTGGTACCCCGTTCAAGAGATAGCGGTCCTGTATGAATAAGTCAGCATGCAGACGTCCCATCATATCTACCGAGTGACTCAGGGCCATGAATGCCAATCTCTCTGTCCATTCAAGGTTATCAGGACTCGCCTCCATCTTGCCTGGAATATATCTCGGTAGAACAACGGTGTTGTCAAGTACGATTGTTTAGCGTCACGCCCGTGCGATAAAAGTGTTTCGAGGTAGGCCGGTACGGGTACGTGTTCGTCGAAGCACTCATCAGTTTATCACTGAGCGCTATATCCACTTCCTGGAAGAGCGAATGGAACCAGAGATTGCCTGGAGCTTTGAGGACTGAGCTATCTTTATTTGTTATTTTAGCTTCCACGTACAGGTACGTATGTGCTAAATTCAGGTATGTCGTATCAGCGTTGATGATGGCAAATTCAATGAGTCCTGTGGCTGTGATGCTGGAAAGGGGTAGATGGTGAGTGGTACGGTCCACAAATCGAATTCATTGCTGGTAGAAGGGCACGACTCGGCGTTGAAGAAAGCCATGTCTCGCTCCTTCGATGTGCGTTGTGGCTTGCTCAGCCGTCAACTGGTGTGTTCCTTCGGGACCACAGGTATTTATTATATGACGCGTTGGCTTTTGACGACCAACACTCGCCCGAATTCTTTAGCTCGGCGTTTGTCAGCCCGTCGAACCGGTACACAACTGAGTGCATCCCCCATGACTCGCAGATCGCGCTGAATACCTGCTCCACTGAACACGGATAGACTATCTCCCGCTTGTTTGGTGTAATGACCGACGTAACTGGATGTATTGCACTGATAAGACATCTTTCTTATGCGAAGTGAACCGCTCGGACTTGACGGAAATGAAGTGTGAGCACCACTTTCCCACGTTCGAATGCAATCGGTTGATCAGTATCGTCTCTTATATCGATGATGATGGAGCTAATAGTGGTCTGGCCGACCGGTAGATAAACGATGTGGTTGAAAATATGTGTGACTTGATCACCGTACTCGCCTTTCACCACGTGGTAGAGGTACGTTGCTGTCTCCGACAATGTGTACGTCGATCACGTCTGAATAGATGTACAGGCCATACAAACCACCACGCATGTCCATTGTAGTGTAGGTAAACTCAGTCGTGAACTCCGTGAATGGTTCCGGTGAGGTAAAACATGTCGACTGAGATTTCCTGCTGCCACATCCTATATTAGTAGTTGTCCCAGGCCTTGGGCGCTTGCTCCCGGCGTCGTCATCGTCGCGGTGACTTGCTATGGGGCGGTGGGGCGTTTTGGCCAGGGGTTGGGTTTGAAAGAGTGTGAAAGGTTTCCTATGAAGCGTAGCCGTTCTGGTATTTTGGTTGGTGTCTCCGGTTCCCACTTAGCTTCCCAGTTCCGTTGGGGTCGGGTCTGTCGTTGTGACTTGAGGGGTGCGTGCACCGGAGATTGCTGTTGCATGACCCGCTGCATTCAGGGCAAACGCTGGGGGTTCCACACCAATTCTTGTGGTACATGTATGTCTCTCAAGCCTTGGGTAAAGACCTCCCATCATTGAGGACTCGTGTGTGACCTGCGTTGACGCATTAAGTCATTCACAAAATCCGTCAAGTGGGTACCAGCGACCACATGGTTCTGTTCTGGTAGTTTGATTTTATCATTCCAAGTCATATTATGATTGTCTTTCACCCGATGTAATACCAGGCCAGCTTGTTTCCTGAACGACGCGTGTACACTCTTTAAGACTTCGTCTTTGACCCACTGTGGGGCTGCTGGTAAAGTTGGGTTCGTCTGTTGGAGTGGTGCTGAGGTTGCCGGTGTGTCACGTGGTGGTGCTGGGGTAGAGAGGGTTTTGTATTGTTCCATGAACTTTATGTACTGCTGAAGCGTCTCATTGTACCGTTGTACTTTCTCACTTTCGCTTAACACCGGTCTTTGTAAGATCTGACGCATCTCTCCAGCGAGTGTGCTCAACGTACTGATGGTAGAGGTACGGGGCCCGGTGATTTGAGGCTTTGAAGGAGACGTGGCTAGAGGAGGACCATTTTGTCGTCTGGTTCATTATCGGCCTAACAGTCCGCCAAATATTGAACCCAATACGTAAGCGGCCAACGGTGCTAAAATCGGCCCGGAGAAAGACGCCTTTCTGTAAAATCTTTTTTTTGTCTTAGCTTGAGAGACCTGGGTTCGATGAACTGTCTAAAGTTAGCGGTACGTTGCCTTTTAACGGGTTGTACCCGATCTCACACAGACTGTGTACATGGTCAGGGTCCGTGCCGCGTACAATGGTTCGGATGAACTCGGTAGAGGCAGTCTTCAATACACGGAGCCTCGGGGCGTGCTTCCGAACTAAAACCAGAACCCACAATCCTGCCCTTTTTATTATGGGTCTACTAAGACAACATGAACAAGGATGGTGTGTTCTATATATTTTATTATCCCCATCATCGAACACACACCCCAGCTGAGGGAGCCATTTTGAGTGTGTTTACATTATTTTTGCACGTACACGTGTTGGGTCTCCCCGAACAAAAATACAGTCCGCAGTCGAAGGTGGTGGTGAGTGTTTTTTTTCTTGTCAAAGAGCATATACTCGTGCTAAGGAGTTGTCGCATCTTTAACGCCGTCCAATGCAAACCGCGTGCGTCCGGGGTACATCTGTCTCGCCATGTGCAGCAATTGAGTGTTATCTCTCGGATTTTTGAACACCATCATGTAGTGTGCATTTAAACTGATGTTTCGATCCTCTTTGTTTTTACTGAATATATTCTGCACAATGTAGATGATGTTGAGCCGGCGATGATGGCTGCCTTTAATGAAGAGTTGGATGACCCGAGCATCGGTCTCCTCCATGAGACCATCCAAACCATCAAGTTGTCCGATTCCAAATCGGCCAGGTTGGGTAGCTCTTTCACGAACGTGATGTCAGGCAATGTCTCGTACTCCGCGTGCCATTCTTCGTAACACCACACGACCTGGGCGATGGGTGGTGTAATCATATTGTCGGGGTATTGAAGGGGTTTCTGGACGAAGTGTGTTTTGCCTGAGTTTGTCGTTTGGAAGATTATTCGCTGAGGTGCTAGCTGGCTATGTCGATTTTTGTTACGAGTGAACCGGGGTCGTCGGTGCGTCAAGTTACGTTGGTTGCCGTTGTCGATACGTTACAGCCTGCACTGTGGAAGATGAAAACAGATGGGTTTTGATGCGTAGTGGGCACTGCAATACTTGGTGTGGGTCTCGATGTTGACCTGGCCTGTACGCTTGGTCTCGGTGTGGTGGTGGTAATGACTGGCTCGTTTCGCTCACAAGTTTGCTGGACGCTAATGTGGAGGTGGTCTGTACATTTGTCTGACTGTCGCTCACTGGTAGTTTTTGTTGACTGGGTTGGGCGAGTAGAGAAATGAGGTGCACCACGTCGTAAAACACACCTCCATATCAAATGCAGAGCAGGGTTAGCAGTGTCACCACAAAGCCCACTTGCGCTTTGCGCGTTTTGGGAAACGTGATGTTCAGAGGCGGTCGCTCTTTGTCCATAGCACTGTGTTCACGGTCGAGCGTGGAATGAATGCTACCGGCTGTGATTCTTCATTGGTTGGCCGGGACCCAGGAATTTCCATTTCACGAGATGCATATTCTTACCTCGGCGTCGCTCCGTTTTCATGATGCGTTCCACGGTGTAGTCGTCTTGAGCTGTTTTCCTCACGGGCTGTAACTCTACGTCGTATAACGTGCCTTGCAACGATTCCCCTTGAAGATCTTCCAGTTCATATACACGCGGCTGTCGGGGTACGTGCCGTCTGATGACAAAGTAGTCATTGCTCCAGTTGGGGAGGTAACTGTTCTCGAACTTGCCCTTGACTATACTGATCCGTACAGGGTCGCCGACCTTGAACACCCCCTTGGATCGTGGTTGAGGATGGATGGGGTACAAGACACGCCGGACTTGGGTTTCGTTGCGTTTGGCTCTCTGTATGCTCCTGTGATAGGCACGATTGTAACCCGCTACCAGCTGGGGTAGAACATTGAAGTACCACCTTGTATTCTTGTACGTGAAATATTGGTACATTCGCCCTTTGGACGTCCGATTGAACATAATTTTCGACGATAGAAGTCCTCATCTCGTCGTACGTCTGAAAGAAGAAGACTTGATGGACTTTCAGAAACTGTTGGACGGGTCTGTTGAGGAATTCCGTGCGCTATTTGGTTTGCAAATACAACGGCTTGCGACCCGTCTTGAAGATGCGCAGCCACGAGATTTTCCCCGTTTCTCGTCCATATAGGTACCACCCACTCATACTTTGTCAGGATATCGATTCACCGATTTCCATCGTTGTGTTTGGCAAAGGCACTCAAATCAACCAAATCGGATTGCCATTGGGCATCTATATCTCCAACGATGACAAGATTCCGTGGAAAATGGCGGCGGGCGGCTCGATGTAAGGAATAGGTGTCTTGTTTTTAAAACAATATCGGATTTAGGCACGTTGTATTCCCGCTCGATAGAGAGCCGACAATTCACTATACGCAGCCGGATTCCCGGGCTATAATACAACGTATCCATCACCTTCTCCCAGCTCTTTATATTGAATGAAGCAGACGGTCAATGTCCTTCGTTTTATATAGAGGCACCCTGGGTTGACTGAGCAAAGGCGGATAGTCTATGGCATCGTCGCCTTCTCCCGTTTCATTGATGCGATTGATAATTTGTTCATTGGATTCTGTCGCCGCTTCACTCAGGGCACGAACCCAGCCCAACTGAACAGCTGACCGGTCGTCTGGTGTAAACAGCTGGTCCACAAAATGCACCACTTTCTAGAAGGCCGTCCACAGATCAGGGTCTAGGGTGAAGCTTGGCTTATGGTCCTGGTAACAGCCCACACGCGCGAAGAACGGACCACGGTCTACGTAGATGGCATTCTCTATGGATGCGGTTCCGGTCGAGCTCACTGCTCAACATCCGTTTAAATTTGAGACAGCCGTTAAGAAGTAGCGTAACCGTATTCGAGATGGCCTCAGGGCTCGACCAGCAGACATCCCGATCTTCCACGATGGTGACTTCATCTTCATAGACGTGTAATCCCACCTGGGGTGTAAGGGGGAGGACGGCTCGCAGAACTGGCGACATGGTTGACCAAATGATGTACGATGAATGACGCAAAATCTGGCTGACCCCTCGTATTTATGACTCGGTTCCGACTTGACCCCTTTGAAAGAGCATTTCGAGATCTATTGACCTTTGAACTCTGAGTGCCCTTTGTGACGACACTTCCGGTTCCGATCAAGTGAACGGAAGTAACCCTTGATCCCCACGCTCTATTATTATCCGGTATTGTTCGCATGCGTAGGGGTCAAACCGGAACCGGAAGTGACATAACAAAGTGCACTCAGAGGTCAAAGGTCAGTAGGTCCTCGAAATACTCTTTCTATATTACTCTGGTAGTTTACTTGTAATAAAAAGACTATTCATTGATTTTTGACAATGTCAAGAAACAATAGATGATATATATCATATTTAAACGTTCGATCTGACATTCGATACTGATAATCAGCTGTGGTACACAAACAACTCAGCAATAGACAAGGAGATTTCGGAAAGTCTACTGACAATTTTCGTTAAAAGATGACAACCAGTCCTATTTGACTAAAGATTACAGGAATATTTTTTTCCTACTCCTACATTTTGAAGTCCGGGCAGAAAATATTGGATCGGATGAGACTCGAACTCACGATTTAAGGGGTACCGAGACCAATTAGGAATAGCTCGCTGATTCAATACATTTCACAAGTACATTACTGTTGCCATGATAACAGATTATCAGTTTTATCATTTTATAATAATCTTGACAATTGACCCTAAAATAATACATCACGTAAAAATAGGACGGATCTTGTGAAATTGAATGCTGCTTATTCTCGCCGTTTCGGAACGAAATCAGATTCTGGAACCGGTGTAAGAGAAATGGTGGTCCCCCAGATATGAGTGTCCGCTTGCTATGATTTAATCTAGCTCGGATACTGACATCTGGAATGCGTCATTTGTATATCTGAGTCCGCTCTAGGTTAAGTATAGGAGACCGGATACTGACCTCTTTCTTTCACACTGGTTTAAATTGGGGGAAAAATGCATTGCGTAATAGGAGAGAAACCTAGAAAATAATAATATTCTCCCCGCGCAAAGAAATAACTATGTTTAATAGTGAAATCTGCATGCCCCAATTGTAACAGACCGGTAATTATCTCGGCCAACCAGCGTCAGAATATACGTCCGGGTTCTTTCAGATAAAGTCGATGATTTCTTCCTATTATGTTCAGATTTTTAATCCTTCGTAACCTGGATTAGGTTGAAATAGGTTGAATGAAATGTTGCAGTAAGTCAGGTGCATGCCATTTAAGGAAATAATGTGAATTTCAAGGCAAATACCATGGATTCGGTTATACTAGTTCAAGGCATCTACTACTTGGTGTTTTTTCTCAGATGTGAGTATAAATTCTCAAGTTTTTTCAAGCAAAATGATAGAATGTTTGATTATGTTCACTGTGTATTCACTGCAACAATATATACGGACAATAACCTGGAGAGGTGTGCGGCACAGCGTCGACCATTAATTCTTGAAGTTCAGTCTACACGTTCTTACAGGCTGTATGTTCCATATTTCGAAATATGTTAGTCATGCCATTGAGCACGCCACAATAATAGGACGAATTGGGGAATAGTTTTGATCGCAGATTTTTTTCCGTGTGTGTATAGTAAATATTCACAACTTACGGGATAACGTGGGTCTGCCTGTCAATCAACCTTGCCTTAACCCTGTCTGGCCTTGGCTTTTTGGGACCTGTCCAGGCCTGAGTTGGGGGGTCTAGTTATTTTTCTTACCCCTTAAGCTAGGAGGCTGAAACTTACCACACTATACCCTTGGGTCAAGCTCTACCGGAAAATGACGCGACAGTGACGTCATTTTCAAAACTGCATTTTTTGGTAGATTTTTCGGTCGGATTTTCCATTTTTTTATTTATGCAATTTCTCCGCACAAAACTGCATGACAAATTTGTAAATATTAATGTGATGTGAAATGAAATAGTTTTTGCCCACTTTTCGAAATTTTGAAGCAATATGACAAAAACATCACTTTTCTGGTACCCCATGTGGCCGCCATCTTGAATTTACTCATGATCGTCTGCTCGGGGGGTTAGGCAAATAGGCTCAAAATGACCCAAATATGATAAACTATAAAGTCGGGAATTTCAGCTCTTCATTTTTTGTCGTTCTGGAGATAGCGCAGAAAGTTTAGTAGGTGGGGGAGGGGGGTGGGGGTGGGGGAAGGAGTATGCCCCCTTCCCAGGCAAGGCAGGCTTAACGTCATTTTGCTTGAATGAAACAAATCACATTCCATCCTCTCCTTTTAAGAGATCTGGGTGTTAGGTCTTCAAAATGTATTCGGGTAGGGTAAATATGGATATATATCCAGCATTGGACCATTGAACATAATGAATTTCTCAGCTCTGTTACATATACACTGGGTGAGCTTAGATCTTGATGCTGGAGTTGTTACATTCCTTCTTCAACCATCTTCAGGAATCTATCTTGAAGTACCAGAGCATGGAAATGTCCAAAGGAACTTCTTTATTGCTGATTGTTACTTATAAATTACACCAAAAACAATATTTTCCTAAAATATTGATCCTCTACCATATTTATCATAATAAAAAAACACCAACAAAAAAAAACAACAACAAGGGGTTAGAAAATCGAGAAAAAAAACAACAACAAAAATGAGTCCATGATTAACCCAAACCAATCTATCGAAGGGGTGGCGTTATCGTCTGGCAGAGTTTGCTGGTGTCTGATACAGCTTGGCATATTTGGGGTGGGAGGTCGGGGCAAAATCCCCCCAAGTCATCTCCGAGTCTCGCATTAGACCCAAAATCGCTCAGGTCTGGTATTAAAATATAATAAAAGACCACTCATTGGTTTTTGACAATGCCAAGAAACGATAGGGAATATACCGGTATATCATACTTAAGCGTCAGGTCTGACATTCGGTACCGGTAACCAGCTTTAGAGCACAAACAACTCGGCAATAGACAGGGGGATTTCGGAAAGTCTGCTGAAAAGGATGCGTTTGCTCTAGTTGAATTTCTTTCCCTTCAGTGTACCTCTCTACTGGTCCATTGTCTAACTCCCAGTATATTGTGACGAAAGGCTCAGGTAAAAACGACTCCCTGTCAGCCCGGCAACGTCAGTCTAATGGGAATTTCTGGTTCATATTATCATACATTTACCAAATATATTATTCTGACCGAACCAGCTATTTTGAAACACTGATCAGTTATATTAATATCACAGGCCCGCAAAACAAGAGTTTTTTGAAGTTTGTGGACGATGGTATTACGTTGAAGTGTCGAAATGTGGGGTCTCTATATATAACCCCATGGTTTATATAAAACTAAAACAATGTCTGAAACGCACTTTCGGTGAATCGAGAAATAAACGGTTTACCGCCAAACAAAATACATCAGCATATTCTACAAGTATCACTTTATATATTCCCGTCGTCAAATTAGCTAATTTGTGCAATTTTTAACCTTTGCTGGGCGATTCGAATCCCAACGTTACTGTCCATCCATCCCGGAACAGCGAGATGATGGTCCGCTTCTTTCTCAATTCTGATTGGTCAGTCGCGACATGCCTCCGGCAAGAGAGGTCATACAGTGATCAGCTGACCAATCAGAATTGAGAACGAAGCCCGCCATAATCTCGCTGTTCCGTGATGGATGGACAGTTACGTTGGATTTTGAATCGCCCGGCAAAGGTAAACAATTGCACAAATTTACTAATTTGACGACGGGAATATATAAAGTGATACTTGTAAGTAGTATAGAAAAAACCCGATTGACTCAACTTTTGCCGCGGGAGGTAACTCTTGCATCCGCCAGGGGGCGCTTTTGCAGGCTAAAGTATAGGAAGCGGCCATTCACGGCCTTTGTCCTCTGGGCCGCAAGGCCGTTATAGTTCCAGCGACCTTTGACCTCGAATTCCTCCGCGGTGATGTAATCTGGTGGTAATGCGGTCGCGGGAGAAAGCCTCCACGGGCAGAAAATAGTCCCATGGGTTGACTTCCAATGTTAATGTATACGGGGAATACCTAAAAAGAGTATGGAAATAGACGTTTTGGGAACCTAGGTGGGTCCCTGGTCGACCGATTGGGTCGAGTCTGGTATCAATGTGAAGCATATGTGAGGGAGCATCCGATGGGCTGGGTGTGGGGTTGGAATATCGTCATTCTGCGCATGCGCGGTAGACAAATGTGCATGGAAATAGACGTTTTGGGGCCTTGGTGGGCCACTAGTGGTCATATACAGTAATGTGAGGTAACGATGCGAAGCATTCGTGAAGGAGCTTCCGACTGAGTGGCTGTGGGGTAGGAATATCGTCATTCTGCCAATAATGGGCCGATGGGGTCGTATGAGGTATCAATGTGAAGCATATGAGAGGGGCATCCGTCTGGACTAGTGTCTCGGCCGTGTTCGATATCCAGCGCATGTGCAGACAGGGAATTGTGGGAAAAGGATATGGAAATAGACGTTTTGGGCTCTGAGTAGGCCACTAATGGTCCTATGGAGTCGTATGAGGTATCAATGTGAAGCATTCGTGAAGGAGCATCCGAGGGGATAAGTGAGACGTGGAACTGACGTCATTCTGCGCATGCGCAGTAGACAACGGGTATGGAAATAGACGTTTTGGGATCTAGGGGAGCCCCTAGTGGTCCAATGGAGTCGAGTGAGGTATCAATTTGAGGCATATGTGAGGGTCATCCGTCTGGAGTAGTGTGTCGGCCGTGTTCGATATTCTGCGCATGCGCAGACAGGGAATTGTGGGAAAAGGGCATTGGAAGGAACGTTTTGGGATCGACATGGACAACTATTGGTCTGATAGGGTCTAGTGAGGTATCGTTGTGAAGCAGTCGTGAGGAAGCGTCCGACTGGGTGGATGTGAGGTAATACTGACGTCATTCTACGCATGCGCAGTAGACCAAGTGGATGGAAATGGACGTTTTCGTGTCTAGGTGGGCCACTATGGGTCCGATGGAGTCGTATGAGGTCTTATTTTGAAACTCTCGTGAAGAGGCAGCCACCTGAACTAGTGTGTCGTCCGTGTTCAACATTCTGCGTATGGGCAGACAGGGAATTTTGGGGAAAGGGTATGGAAATAGACATTGTGGGGCCGACATGGGCCACCATGGGTCCGATGGAGTCGTTTGAGGTCTTATCTTGAAGCTCTCGTAAAGGAGCATCCGTCCGTGCTCAAGAGTCTGCGCATGCGCAGTCTGGTCGTAGTATAGAAATATACACATGGGAGTGTGTTTGGGGTACTAAACTCCTATGGGTCCATGGTTGTGGTTTGGTGGTATGGATTCTGCGCAAGTGTGTGTGACGTCAATTCGGGTTTCACTAAAACTACCTCCGAACACAGGAGAGTTCCAATTTTTCCTTAGACCTTATGCATGTACTTTCAACATCCGGGTTTCCCACCGCATGTATGAAATGCATGTATCCCGCAGAGCTACGTATAGGCGCGCATGTGTGACAGGGTCTATAAAACACGGCCCTCTGGATCCCACACCTCCATTCCTATTGCTGCAGAGCCATAAAGGAGAACTATCCCTATGCGACTCGCATTTTACAGCATGCGACCGTGGTTAATTCACTCACGGATTACCGAGCAGTGGTTCGATCCATGTTAGCAGATGGCAACGACAACGAGGGGCGACGCCAAATCCTGATAGTGTTCACAGAAGCGGTCCTCCACAGAGTGGACTCGATGGAGGGGTGTGCTATCACCCACCACTACTGGACTATGACAGCCATCCTTGATGCCCGGGCTATGGACCACGAGCGCTCACGCCGGAACCAGCGACGGCTCGTTGGTCTCGTCATGGTTTTTGCCCTATTGACCCCGACGCTGTGGCAATGACAACGACAGAAAAAGAACGGCTCTTTAGAGTCTCCACACATGCGGTTATGTGCAACGGATATATACGAGGGTCAGTCACAGTGTGCGTCATTCACCGT
>JAVTVY010008496.1:0-48893 GCA_036873755.1 Hanleya hanleyi
TAATGTTGCCTACAGCTAAAAATGCACACCAACCTATATTTTTTTCTTTGTTTTTCCTCATATTACACAATTATGAATGCAACAACACACATTATTCAAAAAGTTAATTACTTTGATTTACCATCAGCGGACATCCTTAAGGGCCGCTTCCCATTCGGATTTCGCGGCCCATCAACTCAATGTTTTATTTGGATTTCGCGGTACATTTCTTTTTTTTCTTTTAATATCTTTTCCAGCGCTAAATATATAAATAAATAAATAAATAAATAAATGAATAAATAATAAATAACAATGATAGATTAGCAGGAGATATAAATAGAAGTAAATGAAAGTCGCTGTGTACAAGTTCGTAAGTCTCTTTCGGGTTTTTTGGGTTAAGCTATACTAGTAAATATGAGTTCACTGTAGGTCTAATCGCGTGGATGATTCCTTTGTCTTGGTACCCCTTTGTACGCACAAAGCCGTCCAGAAAAAACTGGGAGAACCATGGGCGTCTTCAGGATTTTTCGAATCGACTTCCGTAACGACGCCCTTGGGAACAGGGTCGGTTCTTCCAGAAATCTGTGCCTGTAACTATTGCTTGGAGTGTGTATTGGGGCACAGGACGGCAGGTCTACGTCCTATGTTGTGTGAAAGTCAAAGGATGATATGTGTTGAGGCGTCATTTCGGTGTCATATATGGGGTAGCGTGTCTGTGTGGTTTAGGATTCGGTATTCTGGTTGCTCAGTTCGGTGGAGTAGCCTGTCCAGCGTGGTACAGGGTCGAGTATCCTGGTCGTTCTTGTTGTCCGACGATGATGATCTTCATGCATGTTCATCTCCATTTGGTGTTGTTTTATAATATTTGTCGTCATCGGTGTTCTGTTTCATGGCTGGTCTTACTCGTCTGTGGTCTTCAGTGTGCTGTGCCTGTATTACAAAGAACAGAAGAGTTTGTAGTTTCTTGTTTTCTGGTGTTATTTTTTTTTTTTTTTTGCCATCGACTGGCACTATCGTGATCTAAGTCACACATGATCAATAGCAATAAATAATTAGGTACTAAATATTATAAATAAAAATATTTTTATAGTTAAAGCCGATTGTGAATGTTTGATATAACCTCCAGTCTACTGCCCCTGCATGAAGACCGGGCGGTTAACATTCGTTAACGAGGGTTGGAAATAAGGGAACACAATTTGGTCGGAGCTCGTTATTAGGAGCTTTTAATTTGATCAGTGAATTTGTCTATGTTATTGCTATGGCATTTTGAAATAATTAGGTACTAAATATTATAAATAAAAAAAATTTTTATAGTTAAAGCCGACTGTGAATGTTTGATATAACCTCCAGTCTACTGCCCCTGCATGAAGACCGGTCGGTTAACATTCGTTAACGAGGGTTGGAAATAAGGGAACACAATTTGGTCGGAGCTCGTTATTAGGAACTTTTGATTTGATCAGTGAATTTGTCTATGTTATTGCTATGGCATTTTGATTGGTTAGTGTCCAAATTTGATCAGTCATTTCTGATCACTGACCCTCATTTCCGCCCCTGTGAAATAGTTTTGACTTTAAGCGTGCTACATTTATTCAAATTTGGTCCTAGGTTTATTGGTGTAACCATATGGTATTAAATGGTAGAGTGATAGTCAGTAGATTTGATGTAAGCTAGTAAGGTGGAGTATACTTTGTTTATAAGAGGTGGTTTAGGATTTAATATAGAAGCCAACGACAGAGGGACAATTAAGTTTTTGAGTTCGTTTTCCAGTGTTCGGCGATAGAGGTCATGTTTTGGGCATTTGAGTATAAAATGTTCTATCGTTTCTTCTTCGTTGTTGCATGAAGTGCATAGTGGTGATGTGTTTTTTATTAGCTTAGATAAGTGAGATTTTAGTCCTGCTTTACCAAGTCTTAATCTTGTGATGATGCGGTCGTCACGTTTGCTGTCTAGCTGGAATCCGCAACTCTGTCTTTTCCCCTTATCTAGAATACTATGTAGCCATCTACCTCGGTTTTCTTCGTTCCATTCTTTTTCCCATTTACTATCTATTCTGGTTCTAATGATGGAATTCAGTTCTTTGGTTCCTAGTCCTATATGCACGTCAGGTGCAGTTTTGGTGAGGCTGTCTTTGGCTGTCCTATCGGCTGCTTCATTTCCTCTAACGTCCACGTGGGCGGGAATCCAAGCTAAAATGGCGTCAATGTCATTGTCGCGTATTTGTGTGCATAAAATTTCTATTTCGTGTATGAGGTCAGGTCTGCTGTCGGATTTGGAGTTCTTTATAGATACCAGTCCGCTTAAGGAATCACTAAGAATAACAGTGGAAACCGGTCGGTTCTGGAGAACCCATTCGAGGGCCTTGATTATGGCGACTAATTCAGTGGTGTATACGGACATATTGTCTGGTAGTTTGAAACCTTCGTGAATGTCAAGTTCTGGTATAACGAATGCAGAACCTGTATTGTGACTTGTGTTTTTGGAGCCGTCTGTATATATTTTCAAGCGATTTTTCCAATGTGTGTCAATATATTCGAGGGCAGTGACTCTTATATGCTCTGGGTTGTCCTGTTTGGTGATGTAGCTATGTATATTCGTGTCCACGTGTGGTGTGATTAGTTGCCATGGTGGTCTATTGACCTTGTCAGTGTCAGAGATACAAGAGATTGGAATGTCGTGTTCTTCGAATAATCGTTCTATCGTGTAACCGAGTGGTGCAGAGTCTTTTTCCCATTTTGATTTTAGGAATTCGTATTCGGTTTTGAGGCCAAAAATTTTGTGGCATGGGTGGTTTTCGCCCTTGGCTATTGTTTTCCCTGCATATTTCATTGACAGTTCTTCTCGTCTTAAATGTAAGGGTTTTTCATTAGTTTCTATTTGTAGACTACATAGAGGAGTTCCTTTGAACGCCCCGGTGGCTATTTTTAAGGCCGAATACTGAATGCTGTCTATTCTTTTCAAATGGGTCTTGCATGCTGATTGATACGCGATTGAACCATAGTCTATTTTGGATCTGATGAGTGTTTGATATAATTTGATTAAGCTAAGTTTATTGGCCCCCAGTTGGTACCCGATACGCACCTCATAAGGTTCAGGTCTTTGTTACACCGAATAATTAATTGGTCAATGTGTTCTTTCCAAGTGAGTTTTCGGTCGAATATCATACCTAGGTATTTGACACTATTCTTAAACTCGATTTTCTGTCCTCCTAGTGATAGCGTGATGTCTGTGTTCTGTTTATTTGAGAATAGCACACCGGTAGTTTTGACAGCTGAGAATTTGAATCCCCATTTATCGGCCCAATCGCTGACTGTATTCAGTACCTTTTGCATTATACTTGTTAATTTTTTTATCGAGCCAGCAGATTTCCACATGGCAGCATCGTCAGCAAAGAGTGATTGTTCAATTTCAGGATGTTTTGTGTCAATTTCGTTGGCCAGGCCATTAATCAGGATGTTAAAAAGAGTGGGGCTTATGACGCTGCCCTGTGGGGTGCCGTTATCTAGCTGGTGGTCCATGGAAATGGTGTTACCAATACGGACTTTGAAGTTTCGGTCATGAAGAAATTTTTTTATCCAGTGTTGTATTCTTCCCTTAATTCCCAGGTTGTTTAATTGGGTGATAATCCCGTCCTGCCATACAAGGTCAAACGCCTTTTCAATATCCAAGAAAATTCCTAATGTATATTGGTTTTTGGCATTACCCTTTTTGATGGAGTGTTGGAGTCTGGCTATGTGGTCTAAAGTACTTCTCTTTTTTCGAAAACCGCTTTGTGTTTTGTTTAACAGGTTGTTGCTTTCCAGGTGATATTCAAGTCTGGAGATCTCTTGTCCACTGAAATCTAGATCTCTTGTCCACTGAAAATGCGCGTATTTATAGTTTTCTGACCTGACCTCTGACCTCGTCTAGTTAACCAATCAAATAACACGGTAAGTGGCGCAAACACGCCCCTAAGGTAGATTGACAGGGAAACCCCCGCTCTGCAGAAAACAGCATGGCAGAAAGCGGAAGATTTCAACCGTCAACGAGACGTTCCATAGCTCAAAACAGTGCACTCTTATCTTATAAACAACGGACAGTATCTTCAGGGATGTTTTAGTGGTACATAGATGTTTGAGACGTAAGAATAATGTACCAAAGAAGGGACAAAATATACTAGTCAGCTTCCGAGATCGTCGAAGAAGGTGAGCAAATAACAACAACAACATCCTCAAGTTTTTGACAGGTGCACGAAATATACGACCTAAAACGTCTCCAATATCGCGTAAAGACACAACAGGTTTGCATGAATATATGCCTCAAGATTAAATAAGGCCTGGGCCGCTACATTGCCCCCACCTCTATAAAATTTGGTCCCCAAATCTGGCAGTCATGCAAACAAGTTGATCATATGATATACCACCAGTAGAAATTTCAATAGCCTGGACTGGTACATTGCAATGATGCAATGCAAGAATATAACGCAGAGAGTTCATTAGAACAAGATAAAATCTCTATTTATTAAATATATATGTCCCAGCCGGGTTAGCATATATGTAAGAGATAAATATATGAACCAACAGGAATGAACTTTCGAACAATTATCTTGGTGTAATAGTGGAACTTTCGAAAACTATCAAGGAGTAATCTCCCATGGACCAACTTCTTGAATGAACCAAAACTGTATAACTGTATAACACTCGAACTTCATACATGTACTTATTTTGTATAATAAGTCGGCTTGAATACTTGTACTTTTGTGGGCATATTAACCGTACAAGATAAGTTCAGTTGAATTACATACAGACATGTCTTATTTGCCCTAGAATATATATATATTGTTTTACAAGAATTCACATCAGGCATAGTATATACACAGGGGTCAAAATATTCAAAATAATTTACCTGTCGCACGAGACAGGTGACCAAAAAGCTTACCTGTCACTTTCAAGAATGACCTGAACATGCGATCGCTGAAATAGTCAAGCTTGTGATTCAAGATTAATGTCAAAACTACATGTTGCCAGCTACCAGTAAATTAATGATACCTTGTTCCCATGCACTAATTGGCATCTGTTTTGAATGAATTTTGTAAAAGGTATATTTTGAACACCAAGAAATAATTATTGGCTACCTGTCACTGGAGACAGGTACTTTATTTCTCTACCTGTCTCTTTCAAAAATTACCTGTCAGGGACAGGTAGACAGGTGTAAATTTCGACCCCTGATACATTAACACACGGATCTCGCATTGAACCTGAATGAATGAAATTTAAAATATATCACACGTATAAGTAACCTGAGCAAATGCATGAATTATTTGGCACATTTACTAGATTTAGAATAAAAATAATCAATTTTTGTTATACATGTGGACTAGGATTCTGCTCAGCAGTTTTATTACAGTTATACATATATACAATCTCTTTTATAATATAATACAAGAAAGTACTGACCTAGATATTGATATGTGATTCAGACCTAAACTGAATACATAATTTACAAGTTGAAATCCTTCCCCAACCCCAATATCCTACTATGACAAAAAAAACTACAAAAATTAGGTAACCTCTCCCCCAGTGGGTCCAAAATATCCCCCAAATTTTAAGATTCGTTCAAAAAGGCTAATTTTCGGTTGACTACTTCAACCAATCCATCCAGCTTGTAGAACTGAGCCTCACGGCGCAGCTCTACCAGGTACCTCCGCTCAGATGGAAGGGTTGATGCGTCGGTTATCCCCCCATTCCGCAAGTAATTCAGACAGTGCCGAAAATGGCGAGGCTCCCTGTCAAAAAAATAAACAACTCCCCCCCCGAATTTCCTCTAGTGGTGCGTATCTGTATTTATTCCCCGCTATCATGCCGAAAATTGACGTCGGTTCGAAACGGAGAGTATTAATACTCGTTTCGAACCGAGTCCCCCCCACATTTAAAATAACTCTACCCCGTTGTTGTTCCTGCAGACTGGTAAGTATTGTTGTAATATAATCTGGCTCCTCCTCCATGCTTCTGATTGTTTGACGCCAATCCCTCTTATCCTGGAGGTCAGCTGGGACTGGATTACAGGTTGGTGACGGTGAGTGAAGATTTTGGCATTCAGCATCTCCAGCAGGACCTGCCTGAGCTGAAGCCTCAGAATTAGTGTCCGAAATGTTACCAATGATACTCTTGCAGTCCAGCTGCAAGATGTTAGTAGAGATTGTGGACTCAGGCGTACTTCTGATAGTGAAGCGAATTGGAGGACGATCCTGCGCCTCCAAAACAGATACTGTATTAGATATATTAGCTTCCTGTCCAGCAGGAGTAATCTCCACCTGTTCAACAGGGGCATGATGAGGACTCGATGCAGTGAGGTCTACAAGTTCCTGTCCAGCAGGCTGTAGTCGAGGGATTGTATAATTTGGAGGACCAGCCTTAGATGCAGCAGCAGTAGAGGAACCAGCCTTAGGTTTAGAAGTTGAAGAAGGTCTAGCCTTATGTGATTTGGATTTAGGTGAAGGTCCAGCCTTTCGTGGTTTTGATGTAGGTGAAGGTCCAGCCTTGTGTGTTTTGGAGGGGGTAGCCAGCTCAGCTGGTCTACACTGCCCGGGTCGTTTGTAACCAGGTCTCGGGGCCCCGCCCGTAGATACCTGGTTACTCGCCTGCGTAAATGGATAACGAGGTTTCATCACCACCTCTACCTTGGTGTGAAAGATTTCGGCTTTGAAGGCCGCGAATGATCCGTCCACCTCTGGCCCCACCTCCCCTGTCAAGCAGTTTACGACAACCAACTCGGTACACTCGCAGCCATTGTGTTTTGGTATCCACCGGTGGAACGTTTTCCGACAAAGGAGGCACTTCCACCCAAAGCCGCTGTGGTGCTCCAATACGTGCCTCTCTGCGGCTGTTCTCCTCAAACTTTCAAAGTTATCGCACATACTGCACACCCAGTACTTGATCTGGAAGAAATAACATGTTTTCATTCTATTATCTGCTTATTGTTACAGATATAAGAATTCACCAAGCCGGCGAGGCTGTCTGCAAGTCCGACGGGGTCGGTCATTTTCTCGAAAAGAAGGGGCATGTGGGAACTTTGGTTTGTCTTTACCAGTCTTACTGGAATTTTTTATTTTATTTCTGACATATGGCAGTCTATTTCTCTTAACACTGTCAGTCTGTGAATCGTGAATCGTGTCACCATCAATTTTCTGTTCACTCTTCCCTAGATATATAATATCATCTGGAGTGGGCATTTCACAATCGTCACCACTTTTGGTGATATTCCCCTTAAACCATTTAGGGCCATTCTCCCCTTTATATGGTTTAAGCCTATTGTGATGTACCACACAGGGTTTTGATTTTGGTGTCAGTTGTACACGATACGTGATATCACAAAGTCTGTGTGTTACCACATACGGTCCTTTCCAGTGTCTCTGCAGTTTTGGGCTTAACCCTTTCTTCCGAGCAGCATTATGCAGCCATACAAGATCTCCAGCCTCATAAATATGGATATTCAGACCAGAATCATAATTCTTCTTCATTCGGTCACTAGCTATCTTCATATGTTCCCTAGCAACCTCATGTATTCTTTCCATTCGATGACAAAGATCATAAGCATAATCTGATATGTCAGTTTCTATACTTTCAGGTATGCCAAACATCAAATCGACAGGCATCCTTATCTCTCTGCCAAGCATCATAGCACAGGGTGTAACCCCAGTTGTCTCATGTACAGAAGAACGATATGCCATCATCATAAGAGGAAGATGTACATCCCAATCTCTCTGATTGTCAGACACAAAGGCTGACAACATATTCTCCAATGTCCGATTCATTCTTTCCACCATCCCATCACTCTGTGGATGGTAAGGTGTGGTTCTAGTTTTCCGGCTCCCCATTAATTTACATAGCTCACAGAATATCTGTGACTGAAAATTAGAACCTTGATCAGAATGAATTTCATCTGGAACACCAAAAAGGGAGACAACTCTCTCCAGTAACTTTTCTGCTATAGTGGTAGCCTCTTGATTCCTCATGGGAATGGCTTCAACCCACTTTGTGAAATAATCCCCCACCACAAGAATATATCTATTTCTGCTATCTGTGGTAGTAAGAGGACCCATTACATCCAAAGCTATCCGTTGCATCGGCCTTCCAACAATATACTGTTTCATTGGTGCCTTAAATTTATTTCTAGGCCTCTTTCTAGAAGCACACATGTCACATATTCTACACCAGTGCTCTACATCTCTTCTGAGATGACACCAATAGAATCTTTCCCTAACTCTGCCTAAGGTTTTCTTAACCCCGAGATGGCCAGCAGTTAGAGAGTTATGTAATTCTGTCAAAACAGTCTTCCTTAGTATTTCTGGGAGTATAACATGCCATTTTATTTCATTTCCAGACTCTGATTCCCACTTTTTGTACAGTACATCATTGTATAAGTACAAGGTATCCCATATACACCAATAGTGCTTTATCTCAGCACACAAATCACTAATCTGTGACCAAGAAGGGCGTGTGCCTTTCAATTTCCAATTAAGCACAATTCCAATCTTGGGATCAGATAACTGCAAATTATGTAGTTTCTCTGGAGTAATAGTACAATCTGTATCAGACTGTTCTGCACCATTACTTTCATTGCTTTCTACAATACAGACATTCTCTAATGCTTCATCATCATAAGATTTATCATGCTTTTGATCAAGCTTTTCACAATGCCTACAGCTATCAGCATGACAAGGTCTCCTGGATAGAGCATCAGCATTTGAATGTAAACGCCCTTTACGATGTTCTATTTCCATGTCATAAGTACCCAATGTTTCTATCCATCTGGCTACTTGACCTTCAGGATTCTTAAAATGAAGCAACCACCTAAGAGAGCCATGGTCTGTTCTAACCTTAAAGTGTCGACCATACAAGTAATGGTGGAACTGTTTTACACTCAAAACTACACCGAGCAATTCCCTGCGTGTCACACAGTAATTGCGCTCAGTTTTACTAAGAGCTTTGCTGTAATAAGCTATAACTTTCTCGACTCCATTTTGTATCTGAGAAAGAACTCCACCAATAGCAAAATTACTAGCATCTGTATCCAATATAAACTCCCCATCCGGTATAGGATAAGCAAGTATTGGTGCTGATATCATTCTATTCTTCAGAGTAGTAAATGCCAAGTCACATTCTTCTGTCCATGCAAATGAACAGTCATGCTCTGTCAAATGATGCAATGGTCTTGCTATATTAGCAAAACTTTCAATAAATTTCCTATAATAGGAACATAAGCCCAAAAAGCTTCGAACATCTTTTACGTTCCTAGGAACTGGCCAATCTTTTACAGCTTCCACTTTCTTGGGATCTGTGCTTATCCCATGCTCACTAATTATATGACCCAAGAATGCCACTTCCTTACGGAACAAATCACATTTCTTTGGACTCAGTTTCAAATTAGCAGCTCGGAGTCTGGTGAATACCTGCCGCAAATTTTCTAATTCCTCCTGGAATGTTTTTCCAAAACAAATTATGTCATCTAAATATACCATACAGATTTCGTGCGATAGCCCTGCTAAAACTCGCTCCATTAGCCTCTCAAAAGTAGCGGGTGAATTTGCCAAACCAAATGGCATGACTAAGAAATGGAAAAATCCTCCCTGTCCTGTGGTGAATGCAGTCTTTGGTTTGTCTTTATCAGACATTCCTACTTGCCAATAGCCACTTTTGAGATCCATAGTGGAGAACCAAGTCGCTCCTGACAATGAATCCATCATCGATTCTAGGGAGTGGATGACTATCTTTCTGAGTCAGATCATTCACAAGTCGATAATCCACACAAAATCGAATAGTGGAATCTTTCTTCTTCACCAAGACAATGGGAGAAGACCATGGACTGAAACTAGGCTCTATTATACCATTCTCCAACATTTTATTTATTTCCTCCTCAACCACTGCCTGTTTAGCCAAGGGAACACGTCTAGCATTTTGCTTGACAGGACGTGCTGAACCTGTATCAATCTCATGTTCTACTAAATGTGTTCGACCGATATCATTACCATCTTTGGAGAAGATATCCTGAAACTCAACTAAAAGTTCAGTCATTTCCTCTTTTTCAGCTCCTGTCAAATTTTGGGAACTCCTCTCAATGAGATCCACTAAATGACTAGGAATTGGAGGCTTTGTCGAATTATGGGAATTGACTGTCTGGCAATTTGCTACAGAACATTTTTCTGTTTTCTCATCAACCTGGATAATTTCAATTCCAGGATCACAAACTGCAGCTATCGTATTCTTGTATAGCATTTGAGCTCGATCAGTAGGATTCATAATACGCAATGGTATTATGCCTTGGCTCGGGTCTACTACCGCTTTTGCCAATAACAGTTCATTTCTCTGCATAAATCTATCTACAGGCTCTATTATTCCATAATGAACTCCATATGGAATTTCAATTGCTTTTCCTGAGATTACTACTTCACTTCCAGGGGGAATTAGAGTATTCTCAGCAACAGATATTCTGCAACAAGTAGGCTCTATGTCATTAACATGCCTGTAACAGGGTATTTCCTCATTATTTACTGACAGTGTGCCAGTACTGAGTTTCAAATCACATTTATATTTTGTGAGGAAATCCATCCCCAGTATACATTCAATTTGGATATCTGCCAACAAAACTTCATGGGAAAATTCATGTTTCCCGAACCGAATTTTAATTTCAACACAACCATCAAATGGTGTTATATCACCGGTTGCAGTGACCAAACTTTTATTTACATTGAAAACTTCTGGGCGTGATGCAAGGGGTAAACGATTGAAAATGTCTGTTTTCAATATTGTTACATTGGCACCTGTGTCAACCAACATAGCAACAGGTCTATTCTCTACTGCAGCAGCAACAAAGAGACCTTCACCATTGCCCAATAAGTTATTGATCATTATTAGGTTGGGCCTTGATAATTTGGCCGGGTCCCGACCCTTGAACTCGGCGCTTGGTAGTTTCCCTGATTGTTATTTCTACCAAAAGCCGCATTTTGAGCACTTGGAGCATTGTGATTACCATAATAGGACTGATTGCCCCTCTCATTTCTCCTATCCCATGCCCAGTTTCTATCTTGTCTGTTATTTCCATTACCACCAGCAACCTGCGGTGTATTGGGTGGATTTTCTGCAGTTGGGCCCCCTTTCACCAAGCCTTTCTTCAACTCAGAAAACTCCTTTTTCAACCCTTTTACTTCAGTCACCAGAGATGTGATATTGGTTCCTAATTCATCTCGTGACTGAGTCATCAGATTTTCCATGAACCATATTGGCTACATGTACATGGCGACCACGTTGCCGATCGGCCAACCTATGCGTTTCTAGACGAACAGCTATAACTTCAACATCAGCCATAGTCTTAGGTTGAGCTTCACGCAAGCGAAGTCTCATATCAGCATCATGGATTGCATCAATAAAGTGGTCGATTGCTAGAGTGTCTAGCAGGGCGACAGGTGCATTGGGATATGCCTGACGAGTCAACTTTCTTATGGACTGAGCTAATTCAGGCAAAGTTTCAGTTTTTCCCCTTAACCTGGTTTGTAATCTAGCCCTGAAAACCTCAGCTCGGTTTACTGAACCGAATCGATAACTAAGAGATTTTACTAGGCAGTCATAGTTGCGCCTTTCAGTCTCTGATGACTCACTAAGAACAGCTCTTGCTGCTCCCTTTAGGCTTCCTGCAAGATATAGTGCCTTAGTGGAGTAATTCCACCCATTTATGTCTGCCAAAATACCAAATTGATTTAGCCACTCTTCCCAGTCCTTGAACCCATCATAAGTCTGAGGTCTCATTTTTAATGTGCCATTATGTGCAGAATGAGCGAAAGAACAATTCATAGGAATTTGTCCAGTGTCAATATCTCCTGCGTCAAGTCTGACATGCCCGTTACCAGGACTACCACCCTGTCCAGGTTGATGATTTTGTTTATTGCCAACACTGTAAAATGGCACATAATTGGCTTCACCAATTCCAGCAATTTCCTGTGGAGTACTAGCAACAAATCCAAGTCCCTGATTTTCATATTTCAGACCAGTGCCTTCTCTAGCATGTCTAGGCCATGGTGAATCAGCATGTGGGGGTGTGTTGCTACTTTCATGTTTCAAATCTACATGTTCAGGGTCCTGAGTATGCCCCCACCTCAAAACAGGCCTGGAATTTGCAACATCTACATGTAATGGTTGCCTCTCCATTTCTGAAGTAGTCTGGGAATGTTGAGTGCTGTAAAAGTCTGGTCTTTTCAAGTCAAACTGTTTTGCATTTACAGATTTTGGGAGTTTGTCACTTGTCTCCGTTAATTGTTTACCCTCGCCGGATCATCTGTCATATTTCTCTTCCAAACAGTTAATTTTCTCAAAGAGTAGACCAAATTGATCTTTATTCTGCTTCAGATTCTCAGATATTTCATTTATTTGGCATTTTGTTTTTCTCTGATTTTCTGCTAACTCATCAAAATTCCATTTAATTTGATTGATAAGTTGATTAGCCAATTGACTAAACTGTTCTGACAATGCAGCTGAAAGCTCTTTAGTAGAACTAAGAGATTCTTTTGTTTCATTAGCATTGTCAAGTTCAAGAAATACAGCATTCTCCAGGTCGGGGATTTCAAGATCTGTATCACTGTCATGAGAAGTTTCACCACATAGGTTTGGTGACTTAAAACTAAGTCACAACATTCGAGTCATCCATTTTCAGTTTTTTAGCTCTGATTTGTGTTTTTAATCTCCAAGAATCTGTTTCGTCCAATATACTGTCTCAATATTGCAAGGTTATCCGGCACAAATGTATCCGGTACCAAGAATATCCGGTATCGCTGCCACCAAATGTAACGCGCAACCCTATCTGTCACTCAGTGTATCTCACTGGTGTGTGATTTCTCTCCGGAGGCGAAAATGAGAGTAGGGTAAACACATCACATTCAGAGTTCGGTACTCTGTAAACCATGAATCGGGTTCGAATGAGACAGTAATATACTAGACATGCAAAACACAAACAGACTCAAAGATAACGGAGATTGTGATTCAGGTGAAATATAACATGAACAATTTTATTCATCAATGTACAAATGTTGTATATGGGTATAAGTATATGGTAATATGTACTGTAGGTTCAGTTTACATATTAGATGATCAGGTCAGAATCAGTTCAGCTTGTGCCAAATCCGGCACCGGTTCAGTTTGTGCCAAATCCGGCACTGCATGTTTTGATTGATTCAGTTTGTGCCAAATCCGGCACCGCATGTTTTGATTGACAGTTTGTGCCAAATCCGGCACAGCAGAGCTGGCATGGTACTTATTATCAAGTGTCAAAATTATATAATATGGTGCTCCGAAAATGGTGCAAATCTCAGCACTGGACTAGGTGCAGGTTGCATAATTTAGACTTGCTCCGAAAACGGTGCAGCTTGCAGAATTCAAGCTTGCTCCGAATACGGTGCAGCTCGCGGAGATGTTTTACTACACAGAGTTTGCACCAGATCTGGCACACTCCGAAATAGTAGACCTCTAAAAATTCCCTATGTGGTGAAACGTCTACATAAATTGCCAAAATATTTGGAGAAGATATCTGAATTCAACTCCAACTCCAAGCTTTAGTTTCATATATAATTTAGTAATTTATTCTCAAGCACTAACGCCAATTCTTTCCCAGGGTCGTCGCATAATTTCACGACATCGGGAGCAATGTGCGTGATGACGCAATACAGAAATCCCGACCTGTTTACATGCTAATAAGATCACATGACCGTGCCATAACAAGTGAATGACAACTGCACCATGCTACAATATTATTAGCTGCAACTCACCAGTGGTGGGTATTCCATCATGCCTTGTGCCATATCCGGCGTAACACTTTCGAGAATAAATTTAGCAATTTAGTTTTCGGCCAAAACCTCTCCAAAAACACATCCAAACTTTAGAAGGATATGTTGGAGATCTCTTGATTTGATTGAAATTGTAGTTTAAGGATGTCCGCTGATGGTTTTTGACTTTGGCAGCCATTTTGCCTGTTTTTCTATTGGGTTATCTCCCTTTCCTAGGTTAAGAGATGGGGACTTCCTTTAAAAGCCTTCTAGCCGAGAATTTTGCACACCAACATCCATCCAATTTGCTAAATTTTCATAGACATTGTGATTATCTGCAAACAGTTAGAATATAAGAAAAAGTTAAATACTATTTATATGAATTTTTCATGAATATGCTTCAAAACTAGGGCTGTTCCCTATGCTTTCTGGGTTATCAAATTGAACATGGGTCAGTCCACTTAATGTTGCCTACAGCTAAAAAATGCACACCAACCTATATTTTTTTCTTTGTTTTTCCTCATATTACACAATTATGAATGCAACAACACACATTATTCAAAAAGTTAATTACTTTGATTTACCATCAGCGGACATCCTTAAGGGCCGCTTCCCATTCGGATTTCGCGGCCCATCAACTCAATGTTTTATTTGGATTTCGCGGTACATTTCTTTTTTTTCTTTTAATATCTTTTCCAGCGCTAAATATATAAATAAATAAATAAATAAATAAATGAATAAATAATAAATAACAATGATAGATTAGCAGGAGATATAAATAGAAGTAAATGAAAGTCGCTATGTACAAGTTCGTAAGTCTCTTTCGGGTTTTTTGGGTTAAGCTATACTAGTAAATATGAGTTCACTGTAGGTCTAATCGCGTGGATGATTCCTTTGTCTTGGTACCCCTTTGTACGCACAAAGCCGTCCAGAAAAAACTGGGAGAACCATGGGCGTCTTCAGGATTTTTCGAATCGACTTCCGTAACGACGCCCTTGGGAACAGGGTCGGTTCTTCCAGAAATCTGTGCCTGTAACTATTGCTTGGAGTGTGTATTGGGGCACAGGACGGCAGGTCTACGTCCTATGTTGTGTGAAAGTCAAAGGATGATATGTGTTGAGGCGTCATTTCGGTGTCATATATGGGGTAGCGTGTCTGTGTGGTTTAGGATTCGGTATTCTGGTTGCTCAGTTCGGTGGAGTAGCCTGTCCAGCGTGGTACAGGGTCGAGTATCCTGGTCGTTCTTGTTGTCCGACGATGATGATCTTCATGCATGTTCATCTCCATTTGGTGTTGTTTTATAATATTTGTCGTCATCGGTGTTCTGTTTCATGGCTGGTCTTACTCGTCTGTGGTCTTCAGTGTGCTGTGCCTGTATTACAAAGAACAGAAGAGTTTGTAGTTTCTTGTTTTCTGGTGTTATTTTTTGCCATCGACTGGCACTATCGTGATCTAAGTCACACATGATCAATAGCAATAAATAATTAGGTACTAAATATTATAAATAAAAATATTTTTATAGTTAAAGCCGATTGTGAATGTTTGATATAACCTCCAGTCTACTGCCCCTGCATGAAGACCGGACGGTTAACATTCGTTAACGAGGGTTGGAAATAAGGGAACACAATTTGGTCGGAGCTCGTTATTAGGAGCTTTTAATTTGATCAGTGAATTTGTCTATGTTATTGCTATGGCATTTTGAAATAATTAGGTACTAAATATTATAAATAAAAAAAATTTTTATAGTTAAAGCCGACTGTGAATGTTTGATATAACCTCCAGTCTACTGCCCCTGCATGAAGACCGGTCGGTTAACATTCGTTAACGAGGGTTGGAAATAAGGGAACACAATTTGGTCGGAGCTCGTTATTAGGAACTTTTGATTTGATCAGTGAATTTGTCTATGTTATTGCTATGGCATTTTGATTGGTTAGTGTCCAAATTTGATCAGTCATTTCTGATCACTGACCCTCATTTCCGCCCCTGTGAAATAGTTTTGACTCTAAGCGTGCTACATTTATTCAAATTTGGTCCTAGGTTTATTGGTGTAACCATATGGTATTAAATGGTAGAGTGATAGTCAGTAGATTTGATGTAAGCTAGTAAGGTGGAGTATACTTTGTTTATAAGAGGTGGTTTAGGATTTAATATAGAAGCCAACGACAGAGGGACATTTAAGTTTTTGAGTTCGTTTTCCAGTGTTCGGCGATAGAGGTCATGTTTTGGGCATTTGAGTATAAAATGTTCTATCGTTTCTTCTTCGTTGTTGCATGAAGTGCATAGTGGTGATGTGTTTTTTATTAGCTTAGATAAGTGAGATTTTAGTCCTGTTTTGCCTAGTCTTAATCTTGTGATGATGCGGTCGTCACGTTTACTGTCTAGCTGGAATCCGCAACTCTTCTTTTCCCCTTATCTAGAATACTATGTAGCCATCTACCTCGGTTTTCTTCGTTCCATTCTTTTTCCCATTTACTATCTATTCTGGTTCTAATGATGGAATTCAGTTCTTTGGTTCCTAGTCCTATATGCACGTCAGGTGCAGTTTTGGTGAGGCTGTCTTTGGCTGTCCTATCGGCTGCTTCATTTCCTCTAACGTCCACGTGGGCGGGAATCCAAGCTAAAATGGCGTCAATGTCATTGTCGCGTATTTGTGTGCATAAAATTTCTATTTCGTGTATGAGGTCAGGTCTGCTGTCGGATTTGGAGTTCTTTATAGATACCAGTCCGCTTAAGGAATCACTAAGAATAACAGTGGAAACCGGTCGGTTCTGGAGAACCCATTCGAGGGCCTTGATTATGGCGACTAATTCAGTGGTGTATACGGACATATTGTCTGGTAGTTTGAAACCTTCGTGAATGTCAAGTTCTGGTATAACGAATGCAGAACCTGTATTGTGACTTGTGTTTTTGGAGCCGTCTGTATATATTTTCAAGCGATTTTTCCAATGTGTGTCAATATATTCGAGGGCAGTGACTCTTATATGCTCTGGGTTGTCCTGTTTGGTGATGTAGCTATGTATATTCGTGTCCACGTGTGGTGTGATTAGTTGCCATGGTGGTCTATTGACCTTGTCAGTGTCAGAGATACAAGAGATTGGAATGTCGTGTTCTTCGAATAATCGTTCTATCGTGTAACCGAGTGGTGCAGAGTCTTTTTCCCATTTTGATTTTAGGAATTCGTATTCGGTTTTGAGGCCAAAAATTTTGTGGCATGGGTGGTTTTCGCCCTTGGCTATTGTTTTCCCTGCATATTTCATTGACAGTTCTTCTCGTCTTAAATGTAAGGGTTTTTCATTAGTTTCTATTTGTAGACTACATAGAGGAGTTCCTTTGAACGCCCCGGTGGCTATTTTTAAGGCCGAATACTGAATGCTGTCTATTCTTTTCAAATGGGTCTTGCATGCTGATTGATACGCGATTGAACCATAGTCTATTTTGGATCTGATGAGTGTTTGATATAATTTGATTAAGCTAAGTTTATTGGCCCCCCAGTTGGTACCCGATACGCACCTCATAAGGTTCAGGTCTTTGTTACACCGAATAATTAATTGGTCAATGTGTTCTTTCCAAGTGAGTTTTCGGTCGAATATCATACCTAGGTATTTGACACTATTCTTAAACTCGATTTTCTGTCCTCCTAGTGATAGCGTGATGTCTGTGTTCTGTTTATTTGAGAATAGCACACCGGTAGTTTTGACAGCTGAGAATTTGAATCCCCATTTATCGGCCCAATCGCTGACTGTATTCAGTACCTTTTGCATTATACTTGTTAATTTTTTTATCGAGCCAGCAGATTTCCACATGGCAGCATCGTCAGCAAAGAGTGATTGTTCAATTTCAGGATGTTTTGTGTCAATTTCGTTGGCCAGGCCATTAATCAGGATGTTAAAAAGAGTGGGGCTTATGACGCTGCCCTGTGGGGTGCCGTTATCTAGCTGGTGGTCCATGGAAATGGTGTTACCAATACGGACTTTGAAGTTTCGGTCATGAAGAAATTTTTTTATCCAGTGTTGTATTCTTCCCTTAATTCCCAGGTTGTTTAATTGGGTGATAATCCCGTCCTGCCATACAAGGTCAAACGCCTTTTCAATATCCAAGAAAATTCCTAATGTATATTGGTTTTTGGCATTACCCTTTTTGATGGAGTGTTGGAGTCTGGCTATGTGGTCTAAAGTACTTCTCTTTTTTCGAAAACCGCTTTGTGTTTTGTTTAACAGGTTGTTGCTTTCCAGGTGATATTCAAGTCTGGAGATCTCTTGTCCACTGAAATCTAGATCTCTTGTCCACTGAAAATGCGCGTATTTATAGTTTTCTGACCTGACCTCTGACCTCGTCTAGTTAACCAATCAAATAACACGGTAAGTGGCGCAAACACGCCCCTAAGGTAGATTGACAGGGAAACCCCCGCTCTGCAGAAAACAGCATGGCAGAAAGCGGAAGATTTCAACCGTCAACGAGACGTTCCATAGCTCAAAACAGTGCACTCTTATCTTATAAACAACGGACAGTATCTTCAGGGATGTTTTAGTGGTACATAGATGTTTGAGACGTAAGAATAATGTACCAAAGAAGGGACAAAATATACTAGTCAGCTTCCGAGATCGTCGAAGAAGGTGAGCAAATAACAACAACAACATCCTCAAGTTTTTGACAGGTGCACGAAATATACGACCTAAAACGTCTCCAACAGAGGGGCGATGGTCTCTGGCCTGCATATTTCCTTATTAGTAATATGTAAATTAGTGTATAACAGTCCGTGGTTTTCATTGGGTGGCTGGGTCGTAGAAGTGTATTGGACCTGTGCCGTAGTTTGTCGACAATTGCCGATCATCTTATCGCCATTTCCAACTTCTGGAAGTACGAGGTTTAAATCGGTATCAATCAGTCCAGTTGTGAATCTCAATAGCTGTCAGCATATCAATACTTTCGGCACATGTGAATATCATCTAACATCTAAACTCATCCGGGAACAATCGTTGCGGGTTCCATTGCTTTTGGTTCCTCAGCCTCGTTTGTTTGAGTCGAAGTGTGTCGGTGTAAACGGAAATTGGCCCTTGTATAATCAGGTTTGGGATAAAGCTATTTCGAGGTTTTTTACATCCATCGGGCTTTTTTTTAGCTTGATCGAGCTCTAAAAATGTCACTTCTACTCGTACTGATCATGGGATGTCCAATTTCCGTGGCGAAGCGGGCGTCCACAGTTTCACCGTGCTGAGCTGAACATGGGAGAAGTTAAAAACCGAAACAATCTCCCTTGTTCACAATTGCGTTGTTATTCACATGGTTCGCACACTACCTTGAAAATCTTGAATTGCCTTGAAAATGACAATTTAAAATTTAAGGCCTTGAAATGCCTTGAAAAATGGGAAATCGGGTCATGTACCTTGAAAAGGCCTTGAAAAGGCCTTGAAAACGGGAATTCTTAGCATGTTGTTGTCAATTCTGTAAAGTTGAGAGTTGTGAATGAATGTTGAATCGCTCTTTGTCATCCGTTAGCAAAAATAAGCCCCGATTATGACCATAAGATTATTTTCTCAAATGGTTGTCACACTGTGTAAAGGGAGACTATCCACAATTTACAGGTTCTCCTTGGAAATCAGAAATCTCACTTGAAGTATGCTCTCGTAGGTGAGCGGAGGGTTCCCGACTGTTTCAATCTCAGTCACCGCTTCTGCGCAATGAATATATATAATGTCGCCTGATCACGTGGGCCCGCTACATCGCGAACCCTCAGATTTCCATTGAGTTTTCGTGCCGAATGAATATTTTTCGGGTTTCCAACAGGTCCAGCAGAACGAAGTGGGTTTTGGCAGCTTTTGAAAATTGTTTCGTTTTTGACATTGAACATCATCTGCTGAATACAAATGGTGGAAATGGTGTGCCTTTTCAATACAAATTAGCTAAAGGATGACAAATATAAGGACTGGATTTGCCAGCATGCAGGTGTCTTCTTTGTGTAAGAAAGATATTGATGTCGGCAAAATGGGCGAGTCAGCCTTGACTTCCCACATGCGTGGCAAAACACATATCAGCGGTATGGATAATTTAAGACGGATTACGAGGACCAGTAGCCCAATTACGGACTACAAGGCTCAGAGAACGCCATATGGGTGACGGTGTGTAAATAAATAAGCTATCCACAAGACATCATGTACATTTTAATGTGACAGAAACATCAGACTATCACACCTCTTTAACATAAGTGTCATATTTTGACATTTAATCGGCAGCGTATCGTCAGTGTAGGACAATGTTAAGTATGAACAATAATATCTCCGCAAGACATTAGTAAAAGTCTATGTATCATTGGATACTGGTTGTGAAAAAAGGTTAAAAAAAACTGTCTGTATTCCTTTATTACATAAAAAGTGTATACCTTGAAAACAGGAATTATTACCTTGAAAAGACCTTGAAAAGGCCTTGAAAATTGCGGCCTCCAAGGTGTACGAACCCTGTATTCACTCATATCAAATTATTCTTATGATGCACATTCGTTTTTTCATCTCCTGTCTTGTCATCAACACTTTACATCTCCAACTTGAAGCCATCATGGCGCCTCGCTTTCACTATGATCTGGCAAGCCCACGTAATCGGATATGCCGAAATATGGATTTTTAATTTTCCATTGGGTATGGTGGACCTGAATGCACATACAAGCCAAAATTTCAAATATGGAATAAAAAATTGAGCTACTAATCACATTTATCGAATTATTACTTGGTGGGGAAACTCGTTGAATAAAAGATATAATATTTTACGAAACATTGTCATCAGAACCAATAGTAGCACACTTTGCCCCTTTCCTGTCAAAATGCACACACCACGTTTACAGACATGAAGTAACACCGGCGCTTCTGGCATGCCACCAACTATTAAGTATGAAATCGGTTCATCCGGGGATTCCAGATATATTGTCCCATCATTTCATCTGTACAGTGTTTGGGGGAGTTACAGCCATTCTTGGGCTAAGTACTTTCTACCCTATCACTATTCAAGTACCTATATTCAACCTTGTTTGTCAAGTTTTCCATGCCCATCCAGTACCATCTAGTAGTTTTAACAGTATCGGCTTCACCCTGCCTGGAATACTGCATGTCCCTTATTCCTTTGACTCTTTGAAGTTCCACTCGTTCCATGAAAAAATGGCGTGAACAGCCTTGCGCATCATTTCAACTTTGCTACTTCAAAAATATCACTGAACTGACAGTATCTCCCACCTCACTGACATCTGTAGTTTATCTACACTACACCATCCATTTTTCAGCTCATTTTACTATAAAATTCAAATCCCCAAATTCTCTTCCTTGAAAAATCGTTACACAGTTTGTCGCCTCACCCAATATAAATTGTACACAACATATATTTCTGTATTGGGTCACAGACAAACCGTGTAACGAATTTATCCTGTCGATGACCCTTTCTGAATGTCCCTGGGAAGAAATCGGGGTGAAAGGCATAGCTTGTGAACTGACTTTGCCTATGCTGTTGTTGCTCATGAAACAAACACTGCATGTGAAGTCACACGTAAGCATCCAAACTCGCGCAGTACCATTAAATAAGAGCCGTTCACAAATTGAATGCTATCTAATTTAGAACTACATGTACAGCTGCCGAAGCTCGCCTTTATTACACATAAACTTGCTGTAAACTTCAAAACGAAGTCTCACTAGTGCTCGAAGCCAGTGCCTTTACTACAGAATCTATGCTGCTGACGACGCCTGCTAAAGGAAGATAACCTAGTTACAGACTGCGGGAGATGGAAAAATATGGGGTGACCATAATCGCTCATTTTCATTGGACGATTGTGTCTGATAACTGTTCATCCGGTCCAACGAATTACCCAAATGAATCCAAATGCAAGTCAAAATACCCAAATGAAAGTCAGAATACCCAAATTAAAGTGAACCCAAATTAACAAGTATTTTCTTTACATACCGGTAATAAACTATAGTCAAAAGAGAATGACCAAAGTTAAAATAAACAATTTCAAGGTGCCCACGAAACCTGCACATACTGGGTACAGTATGTGATGCTTTCTTTACCACATTCGCACACGTGAAATTTGCTTGGCCAACTTCACATTCCGCGTACAGGACTGCACAAATTGTGCAAACCATCATTTCGTTCGCGCATAGGTTGCGCGTATACAGACCCGCGTAACCCTTTGTCCGTTTGTGTGAATAAAAACTTATACAATCTCCCGAATATTTCTAATTAAAAAAAATTCAATCATATATCGTAATCTGGGGGCTGGCTGCTCGCATCATTATATAGGTGGAGGAGAGCTAACAATAATGACGGCTACTACATGTACTACGATAACTTTTCTGTGTAGCGGTAGTCGAAGTTTTCTCAGAAAAGTACATGATTTGCACATCATCACACAGAGCCTGTCCTCATTAGCATTTTAGTACTCTTTGGCAATATTAAACTATGACTCGGCTGACAAAACGCCAACCATTCTTTCCATTCATCGGCTGTATATTTTCGATAATCTTCACCCACACTGCTCTTCACGGTCAGCGTATATTCTATGGTATGATTATTGGTTTCCGACTTTTATACGCAGAACTGTGGCACTCATTTCATCTTAATAGAGAGTATAATAGAATTTATTTTCCTCTTCGGTTATTTGAAACCATTATTCGTCAAAACAACTACATGAGCATTAAAATAACCACCCTTTAACAAAAACAAAACAGAAGAAGTGGAAAAGAATACAGTTCACAGACTAGGGCCAGAATTGTTATGAACATATTCTCCCTCGTAACACATGTAATTACTTGACTTTTTAAATGGGTTTACCCCCCCCCCCCCCTCCCGTTTAAATACCCGCGTAATCCTTTGTCCGTTTGTGTGAATAAAAACTTATACAATCTCACGAATATTTCTAATTAAAAAAAATTCAATAATATATCGTAATCTGGGCGCTGGCTGCTCGCATCATTATATAAGTGGAGGAGAACTAACAATAATGACGGCTACTACGTCATTAGTAAAATTTGGGTTACGCCATTAGAAAAAGGGCACCTGAAAGTATTTTGGCGTAACTCTTTTTAAATTTCAAATTTGTGCAGGCCTGGTATACGTTCTACTTGCCTGACCACCTTCACATTCCAGGTACGGTATGTGAAACTTGCCTGGCCACTTGCACATACCGGGTACTACATACTTCGCTGGTCATGCGAAACTTGCCTGACCACCTTCACGTACCATGTATGTCATACTTGTTTGGCCACTTTCACATTTCGCATACGTGCCTCTTCACATTCCTGGTATGTGAAACTTGTCTGACCACCTTCACATTCCCGGTATGTGAAACTTCCCTGACCACCTTGACATTCCGGGTTTGTGATACTTGTCTGGCCACCTTCACATTCCCGGTATGTGAAACTTGCCTGACCACCTTCACATTCGGCATACTTGCCTGTCCACCTTCACATTCCGTGCAAGTGAAACTTGACTGGCCATCTTCATATTCCGGGTACCTGAAACTTGCCGTACATCATACTTGACTGGCCACTTCCACATTTTGGGTACCTGAAACTTGACTGGAACATTCCGGGTATGTGAAACTTGCCTCACCAACTTCACATACCGGGTAAGGTAAATTCCCTAATAATTGGCAGCCCTAATAAATTGGAAAACGGTGATTTTTTTCTCGGCTGTCATTTCCCCCATCGTAATAAATGGAAAACACAGTCATTTCAAGATGCTGAGGCCTCTGTTAATTAATCTTTAGCTTCTCATGACCCGCCCGCATGTTTTTTGTCGTAACAATAATTATGCATTGTTTTAATTATTTGGCATTTTTTGCTGCAAAAAAAAATGTGCAGAAAAAGGCAGCGGTCAAAATAATGCATGCCTACCTGCCGCCGGCAAGTAGTATTTCATCTAACAAAAACGATAAAATGCAATCAATTTCCGTAAATACCTTTTAGAACACTAGATCTATCTGAAGGAATGGACAATCCAAAAAATAATCCATTGAAAATTTATTTCAAGCCGATCTTTGGCCATTGTTGTTGGTGTTCTCTATCAACATTTCCCGCGACAAGTTTACTTCCGGTTGCGCGTCAAATCTTGCGCGGTAGTCCAGTGCATGCAAAAATTGGGCCTGTTACGAAACGGAATTGGACAGTTTTTCCCCAGTTCGTTTCGATGGTAAATATTGTTGGATTCTTTTCTTGGACTTCTGTTCACAAGCTGACGTTTTTCTATGCAGACATTTCAGTTAATTGATAATTCCAACAGGAGTGGTGGTTGATTCTAATTTATTGGAAGCAGCAATTTTACAAGGGCACACTATTGATAAATATAACAAAGTATAGTTGGGATACTGGTTAACTCCCCTCAAATTTTCGTTCTATAAAAAGGGTGTTACTTGGATATAAATTCTATGATATAATGTCACAGGTGCCATTTAAATTTCACATGATTTAGTCAAACACAAAGTTTTTTGCAGTTCTAATTGCAGAAATTAAGGGAAATAGTTGTCATTGACATATCAAAGTTTACATAAACTTTCCATTGGGCTCGAAGTTTACCACATACATAACTTCTTTTTTATTGCAATGTCCTAATGCAGCCAAATAATTAATAATTACAGCATTCAGCATCATCATAATTTCCTCCCAAGGTCATGAGAAGCTAAAGATTAATTAACAGAGGCCTGATATGCTCAAGATTCAAAACCGGCAATACAAATAACTGGAAAACGACCAATTTCATGGAATGGTCATGACAAATAATTGGAAAGTGGCATATCTTTTGGAGTGGCAAGTTTCACTTCCAGTTCACCAATTATTAGGGAATTTACCGTACGTAATACTTGTCTGGCCACCTTCACATTCCCGTTATACAAAACTTGCCTGTCCACCTTCACATTCCGCATATGTGAAACTTGCCTGACCAACTTCAGATTCCGGGTATGTGAAACTTGCCTGACCACCTTCACATTCAGGGTATGTTATACCGGGTTTGTGATACCGTATTTGTGATGCTTGCCTTTCTGCCTCAATGCTTGCCTGGCCACCTTCACGTTCCAGGCATGTGATACTTGCCTGGCTTCCTTCACATTCCGGGTATGTGAAACTCGCCTCACAACCTTCACATTTCTGGTTTGTGCATCTTGCATGACCACCTTCACATTCGGGGTATGCAAAACTTGCCTGGCCAACTTCACATTCCATATACATGTACGTGATACCGGTACTTGCCTGACCACCTTCACATTCGCGGTATGTGAAACTTGCCTGGCCACCATCACATACCGAGTTCGTGATACTTACCTGGCGACCCTCACATTCTTTGCAAGTGAAACTTGCCTGGCCATCTTCACATTCTTTGCAAGTGAAACTTGCCTGGCCATCTTCACATACCAGGTTCGTGATACTTGCCTGGCCACCTTCACATTCTTTGCAAGTGAAACTTGCCTGGCCATCTTTACATACCGGGTACGTTATACATGCGTGGCCACCTTCACATTCTTTGCAAGTGAACTTTCCTGGCCATCTTCACATACCGGGTACGATATACTTGCCTGGCCACCTCCACATACCGGGAACGATATACTTGCCTGGCCATCTTCACACACCGGGTACGTGATACATGCTTGGCCACCTTTACACTCTGTGCAAGTGAAACTTGCCTGGCCATCTTCACATATCGGGTACCATACTTGCTTGCCTGGCCACATTCACATTCCGGGTACATGATACGTGCGTGGCCACCTTCACATTCCGGGTATGTGCAAGCTATGGCATTTTTAAAAGTTCTGGTTCTCGTTTTCTGGTGGTATAAGTTTTTATTTCTCATATACCCAAAGGAAAACAATAACTCACAGAACTATTACCACACATATCTATAAAAAGTACAGACGTTGTTGTTTTCTTACAGCTTTTCATTTCAGCTTTAAATTTGTCCATTCTTGTCATGGGCCGCGTCTCGTAATCATTGCAACTCACTCGATACAGACTCAGCACTTTGTAGTATATTGGTATATAAGCCGATTGTATTTCTATATCTTAACCTACTGGGTTAATTCCACATACGAACTTTGTAGCACTTTTCAACGCAAAATATTTCAGGCTAAATCCACAAAATCAAGTTTTGTGCCTGTATTGCCAATGCTATCACGGAATGATAAATCGTGTATCAATGCCGTCAAAATGCCTCTAATGCCATTGCATTCAACTTTTGCATATCACAAAATATGTTGCAGCATAAATGTATTGGGTTCACAGTACTGTATTGTCTGAAGCAAGCATTTAATTTATATTCTTTTCAATATCATTATATTATTTCAGGCTTGCAAACCACCTATGGTACATGTACTAGTGAAGCTCACCATGGTACCGACCCATATCCAAAAATTTCCTGACCCAATGGTCGTCAATGAGCAAGTGAGGCGGCGACAGAAGTACACCTACAGACGCACAAGAAAACTTCCCCCCAGTGTAAGCTGTGTATTGTTAATAATTGAAAATTTCAATTCAGGGCTCTGGCATGTGAAATAATTCTGAGTTTACCTGAACTAGTGCATTTATTCTGCTATGTGTCTTACTGTTCTCCAAGCTATATTCCCAAATCTATGTCATGTTAACGGTCTTTGTATGCTTTACAGGCACCACATAATCTTTACTAAACACGACTAAACACAGCAAAGAACCCTTTTCATTTCTAGGTCAAAAGTCAGTGGTCACATATATATTCAATTCACAAGGACAATTGTAAGTCAGTGCCCATGTGTTGTGGCCCAGTTATCTGTACACTTCACATTGAAGCCATATGACTGTAACATTGCAATGGGAAAATGAGGCAACATATTATTGAATGCAGTTTTACGACATCAGCACTTTGTATAGGTGTCATTTTTTGGCAGCAGTCTATTTGGCCATTTGCTGCATCCTGCCATGTTCTTTCTGTACACGTATATAGTTAGTGTGTTCTCCATATCTTCAAGCACAAAGCGTAACACATTATGTCATGAATGCATAACAGTGCACTTTGATTGGCATACACTGAACCGCAGTGTTAAGGCCTAATGGACAAGAGTACATGTATGTCTCAGTTGGAAATGTTCTGGGTTCAGTCTGTGGCAGTGTCCTATACCACAGAATTGCCGTGTAACACACCCATGCTGCAAATTGAAAGTGTTGCCCGACACCGGATTCGTTGCATTCACCTACAATCATCCTTGTTCATTTGGGACAGTGCTGTGCTACAGCAGAACATTCCTTTACAACTTTTCATCCACTTTACCTGCTCATAGGTGGCACCAATTGTTCTTGCTAACTTCAATTTCCATGTCATGTGAACATAGCCTAATATGGGCATTGCTCACAATATTTGGGCAATTTTTGCTACAATTTTGACCTCTTACACAATGCCATGCAATATGCTATGCAAATCATATTTCATAAATTTATCTCCTGTAATAGGTTCCAAAGAACAACAGTTTGCTGAGAAATGGGTGTGGAAATCTTACTCACGTAAAACTGCATGCTTGTTTTGTTTCACTGGTTTGCAGATTACTATGTTTGGCTCATTTGTATACACTGAACTCATGCATCTGTTAAAATATACCTATCTCTTTCAATGTCAATTTGTTTTATTGTTGGGTATTCGTTTGCTCCTTACAGTTTTCTTTATTACTTTACTTTTTATCTCGCCTTACGAAGTAAAGGGGAGATATTGTGAGGGGGGAAAGAGGATGTCGTCATCAGTGTCGGTGTCCCCTGCCTGGAAATGATAAGGTTTTTGGTTTAGCAAGTTAAAAAAAATCTATAAAAATGTGAAAAAATATTAAAAAAATATGGGGGGCGGGTATGCCACCTGGGGGTACTACCCCTGGGGTGCTCTAATGTTAAAATCCCTATGAATGGGTTTTGCGTTTAGCTGAAGTGCACATGTACATCTGTACTTGGAAAGTTTCTTGCAGTTGTCAGCTGTCATTGGATGATTATGATTATGGTACACATGTTTCTTATGATTAGAGGATGTACCTGTGTTATTTTTGACAAGAAATATTAATTTTTCTCCAAATTATGGCAAATGAATGAGTTTTCTGTTTAGGTAAATTGTACATGTAGGCTTCTACATGTATACATATACATGTACATGTACATGATAAGTTTGCTGCAGTTGTCAGCTCTCATTGGATGATTACGAAACTTGGTACACATGTTTCTTATGATTGGAGGATGTACTTGTGCTATTTTTGACATGAAATATAAATTTTTCCCCAAATTATGGCAAATGATTGAGTTTTGCGTTTAGCTTAAGTGCACATGTACATCTGTACACCACAGTTTGCTGCAGTTGTCGGCTGTCATTGAATGATTATGAAACTTGGTACACATGTTTCTTATGTTTAGAAGAGGTACATGTGATATTTAGGGAGATGAAATATTAATTTTTGTTCAAATTTTGAGGGTTTTGTCTTAATCTGGCAATAATAATGTACATGTATATACATGTACACCTGTACATGGAAAGTTTTCTGAAGCTGTCAGCTTTCATTGGATGAGTTTAACACTTGCTACCCAAGTTCAATGTGATTCAAAGATGTGCATGTGCTATTCAAGAAATATGAAATTTTTTCCTAATTATTGCAGTTTAGACTTTGTACCTTTCCATTGATAAGGTTTTTGTTGGGCAAAAATTTACAGGTAGATCTGTACATGGAAAGTTTGTTGAACCTTTCGTGGGATGATTATAAAACTTGGTGGACATGTTTCATGTTTTCCTAGGTCATAGCTCTCCCGCAGTAATCCCACACGGGACTGACCTATCCAGCAGTAATCCCAAATGGCATTGGCCTATCCAGCAGTATTGCCATACGGGACTCACCCATCCAGCTGTAATCCCAAACGGAACTCAACTATCCAGCAGTAATCCCAGACCGAACTGGTCTATCCAGCAGTAATCCTATTTGGGACCGGCCTATTCAGCAGTAATCTCACACAGAACTGACCTATCCAGCAGTAATCCCAATGGCACTGGCCTATCCAGCAGTAATCCCAGACCGGACTGGCCTATCCTGCAGTAATCCCACATGGGACTGGCCTATCCAGCAGTAATTCCACACGGCACTGGCTTATGCAGCAGTAATCTCTCATGGGACTGACCTATTCAGATGTAATATGACACTGCATTGCAATTCGCAGCAGTAATCCCACATGCACTGACCTATCCAGCCATAATTTTACATGGGACTGACCTATTCCGCTGTAATCCCACACAGGTTTAGCCTATCCAGCAGTAATCCCACACGGGACTGGCCTCCTCAGCCATATTCCCACACAGGATTGCCGTATGCAGCAGTACATGTAATCCCACACGGGACTGCCTATGCAGCAGTAATCCAACACAGGACTGTCCTATCCAGCATTAATCCCATAAGAGACTCATCTATCCAGCAGTAATCACAGACAGGACTGGCCTATCCAGCAGTAATCCCACTTGGCACTGGACTATCCAGCATTAATCCCACAGGGGACTATCCATCAGTAATAACATGGGACTGGTCCACCCAGCAGTAATCCTACACAGCACTGGCCTATCCAGCAGTAATCTCACATGGGACTGAACTATCCAGCAGTAATCTCCCACTGGACTGCCCTATGTACTAGTAATCCGACGGCACTCACCTATCCATCCTACATGGGATTAAGTTTTGCCAGTAATCCCACATGGGACTGATGTTATTGTCTGTACCAGATAATCTATTCCAGACATTATTGTCTGTACCACATCACCTATTCCAGAGGTTATTGTTTGCTCTACATGTATGCTTTCAATACTGCTGCACCTTTGGCGGATCACCCCGCCAGGCGAGATGTTGGGGTTTCTTGAACGCTTGTTATATTCACTCAGACCTCAAAACTGAGCTTAGGACTGTTGTGGGTTCAAAGTGGTATACGAGTCCTTTAATTTACCATGTTTTTCAAACTTGTATTTCACGGAAATACAATGCTGTTAAAAAAAGAACAGCCTACGGAAGGGAAGCAAAATCAGTGCACTGTTTTGACCTATTATTGGGCATCTGGTTTTGAAGTATACCCTCCACTGCTCTCAGAACCAGGTATTTCACCTAAGGTGCCTGCGTTAAGAACACTCTGCCTTGGCTGCAATCCCATTTAATCCAGTTTTGTTTTTAATATTAAAAAACAATTACAGCACAGCAAATTAAACAAAAAATGTGACCACCGATCTGAACACCTCCTGAATATATTTTTTGTTTCAAAAGTGGTATTATCTCTTAAGTCTGCATGAATACCTGCCACATGTATGGATGGATCTATCGAATAAAACTGCATACTTCAAAGTAATCTCATTTATTTCTTACAGCGTATCCTTGCTGTCTTATTTTTCATTCGTTCATGGTTCACACTCGACTTTCGTTTCTTCATGCATAGAAATGCACTATAGGTGCATGCATCAGACACATTGTATGTAAAAGTAGGATCAGCAACGTAGCCAAAAAATGCTAATTTGAAAAGCTATGTTGAAGACCCCAACCTAAATAGGGTTTCACTTTTGAAATGCATACGATGTAGAATACTGCTCAAATCAGCTGACAATATGATATTCCTCACGATACCATGTTTTTTGATCATGCAGAAATTGGTTTATTGATGAAGTCCAATGTGTTCCGTATTATTGTTGTTCTTCCGTATTCATGATTATGGTTTTTAAAGCAACCGGAAAACAGGGTCATTGTTGTTTTCCTGTTTCACGTTCATATTTTCCCACAATGATGCTTGTGTTGGCATGTATCGTCGAGAGCACGAGTACAGGCGGTCTTCGACAGATCAGGCATTGGAGTATCGTTTTTGTACACGAATTACAATTTTTTAGGTGTATATCAAAATACTTGCGAACACCTCAGTGTGTGTTCCCGCCGGCCACAACGTGAAATTGTAATGTGTAATTGTTCAGGACAAACTGTCGGAAGACAGTATATTCCTCCAGGCACCAGTTGGGGAGTCCAAGTTCAAGCTTGTACAGCTGCCTACTGAATGTTTTATCTCACACATGGGTCTCATAGTAACAACCACATTTAGTAAACAATAATATTTAGGGGAAAAAATATTGAAAAAAAACCCTCAAGCACCACCAAAAAAATATAAAATAAAATAAAAACCTGCCCACAACAGCAGTTAAAAAAAAATTGGGCCTTAAAATTTCTGTATATTTATCATGTACATGTTTCTTACAACAAACCGACATCACTGCAGACATTTTAAAGTCAACCTCAAGGTGGCTGCAAATGCAACACCAATTTGCTTTTACTTCTCTACTGGTTACATGTTGCCATTATCATGTAGTACTCCTCCCTGGCATAGATTGGGTAACGATTAGTACAATCAACCAGTCCCAATCCATCGTGTTCCTGTTTTGGTTTCACAATTATTGACTATTATTCTCATAGCATGCTATAGCTTTTCAAATCATTATAATATTTTCTAAAACAATATTTCCATCTTGGAATGCTTTTCTGTTTAACATTATTCAAGCATCTCTTCTGTGGCCAGGAATTATTTTGACAATAGTAAAATTGCTTTATGAACAGGTATAAGTTTTCAGTTAACTGTTGAACAGATATAATATCATTCCAATGCACGTCTAATTTTATGTGTTTTATGCAATTCACCATCATGTTGCTCCATTCACAGAAACACCAGTGGCAAACTGCATCAAACTGGAGGAATCTACAGCTGTATATGTTTCCCCCACTAATATTCATCCAATTTTTCAGGTATATATGTATTCCATTCTTGATCTCCCAATGTCATCTTTTATAATAGTAATATTTACTGGTATATCAGACATATTTGTATTGTTTATTTTCAAAGTTACCACATATCATTTTTTTCATAAAATTTCATTATTATGTCACATACCCAGCAACTTAACATATCACTTGTGTGTCTAGTATGTCCCACATGTCTTTGCTTTTTGTCCCCCGCCGCAACGCGGCCGGGGACTTTAAAATGGTTCTTGCTTCTATGTGTCCGTGCATGCACGGACATGTCCGTGCAAATACTTTGTAAGCAATAACTTCTAAATGCTTTGTCGTATTCCTCCGAAATTTGGCATCTGCATTCTATGCGACAAGATGTCTCTTGGTATTACGTTTCAGCAAGATCCGCCTGTAGGTGGCGCCACTGAGTCTTGTTCCAATCTTTAGTGCATATCCGTGTATGTTCGTGCAAATGTTTCATATAAGCGATAACTCCTAAATGCTTTGTCGGATTCCTCCGAAATTTGGCATCCGCATTCTTTGCGACAAGACGTCTGTTGGTATTACGTTTCAGCAAGATCCGCCTATAGGTGGCGCCACTGGGTCTTGTTCCAATATTTAGTGCATGTCCGTGCAAATACTGCGTAAGCGATAACTCCTAAATGCTTTGTCGGATTCCTCCGAAATTTGGCATCTGCATTCTTTGCGACAAGACGTCGCTGGTATTACGTTTCAGCAAGATCCGCCTCTAGGTGGCGCCACTGGGTCTTGTTCCAACCTTTAATGCATGTCCGTTCATGTTTGTTCAAATCCTTCGCGAGCGATAACTTTCGAACAATTTGTCGGATTTCTTCGAAATTTGGTAAATGCATTCCCTGCGACAAAACACCGTTGGTGATGCGTTTCATCAAAATCCACCTGGAGGTGGCGCCACCATTATTCCATGCTGCAAGTGATAACTTAGAAACACTTGGTCGAATTTCTTTGAAATATCCTACATATGTACCTTCTGGGTAACATGAGAAACGTTGCGGCTCATCGGATTCTTCTCAAATTTGGCATGCATTTACCATGCCAGGAGCTGTTGCTTGGGATTGCCTTTCGCTAACTTGCACTCACAGGTGGCGCCACCTGGTGGCAACATCACAAATTCGTTTCCGGGTAATAACTTGAAAACTGACCATCGGATTCTTCTCAAATTTTGTATGAATGTACCGTGACATCAGATGTCGCTTGATAATGCATTTCACTGACTTGCGCATACAGGTGGCGTCACCTGGTGTCAAAATCTAAATTTGGTTTCTGGGCAATAACTTGAGGACCCCCATCGGATTTTTCTCAAATTTGGTATGCAGATGTCCCCACGATACCATGTTCCTTGGGATTGTATTTTTCCCGCTTCTGCCTACAGGTGGCGTCTCCTGGTGGAAAAATTTGTTTCCGGGCAATAATTTGGCAACTGCTCATCAGATTATTCTCAAATTTTGTATTCATATGTGATCCGCCTCAAATAACATGAACACCGGTGGGCATCTAGTACCGGCAATAACTTGAGGACCCCTCTTCAGAGTCTCAAAGTTCATATGCCGATACCATGCCGATACCATGACATGAGATGTCATTTGGGATTGTGTTTTGCCTGCTTGCACCTACAGGTGGTGACTCCTTGTGGCAAAGTCTAAATTTGGTTTCTGGGCAATAGGTTGAGGATGCCTTCATATTCTTGTCAAATTTATTTTGCAGATAATATGCCATGAGTTGTCTCTTGGGGTTGCATTTCGGTTACATAATTTTCATGCTACATGGTAAAGAAAATATATTACAGTAGCAATCAACATTCAGTCAGCCATTCGGAGTTGATCTCAAAACCTGGGAAGGTGGAAAGACCCCTCTGCTTCTTACGCCTGTGAAGTAGCTGTTGCCATCCTCATGAATATCTTCTGAACCCGACAGCGCTTATAAATATTGCTGCCATTTTGGCGGGGGACCTAGCATCCTCTGGCTGCTTGTAATAATACAGTGAAACCTGAGAAAACTGACCTCTGGAAATACCGGAATCCTGTCAACACCGACAGAAATCTTTGGTCCACTTTTCCTCCCATATAAGTTACCTGTACCAAGACACTGAAAACACCAGAACCGACTGTGTTTTTAAAGGCAGCCTGTGTAATCAATGTTAATTGGCCCTAGAAACACTGACGCAACGGACCAGCAAGCCTACAGGATATAGTCTACTGACTAACTCAACCAACATCCACGCGTTGGGAGATCGGCAGATGGTGGACCTAATACTAATCCGCGCACAAGCCTAAACACGCTACCATGCAGTTGGCCAAGGTGTTCCAATGTCATTGTCCTTCTTCCGTTAACTTCCTATCATTAGCCATACTGATGTAACTCGTCAAAAGGGACATTCTTTTCTGAGGTGACAAATTCCGAGTTAGAAATCAGCACCATTGTGGGTCTATCACTCTTGAACTGTCATAGGGGTGTCGGGTATCGTTCACTGTACATTCGCATGACCTCCATTGACTATCAGTGTATCTGACACCCACGTGTTGGTTTCGACTCGTTCAAAACTATTTCAACACAGAATCTTTCTTATATTACCACTCCTATTCATTCTTGTGACACCATTTGTGGCACTAATATGGCTCTAAGTGAGTTTGACCAGACATGTAAGTTTCAGAGTACGACCATTAATCGTAATAGATTGGAAAAACCATCTTGGATATAGTAGATAGTAAACAACCATATCCGGAGGACCAGCTAAACGACAGTTTTGCTTCCGTCCATCAGCGTTGTTGTTGTAGTTGCTGTCGGGTCGGTTCTCGTTCATACCACTGACACGAACACGGACCCAGAGAAAATGACACACTGTCAAAACCGACATTTTTTTTTATCTCTTGGCTGGTCGGTATATGTTTCACTGTACTTTAGTAACTAATGTAGGCATTAAGTAAGCATTCTGCATCTTGTAGCTTGGTTCATTCATCAATAATTCTTCAATTTCACTTGGCTAAATTCAAGGCCTCAGAAGCGTACTAATCATCTCAACTCAGACACATGTTACAGTAACCGGAGAGCTCAGCAGTACCATCACGAAGCCATCCCATGTGTCAACTTTCAACTTATCATCACAATATCTAGCAAGTTCACACATTCATGTACACATCCTTCTGCATAAGTATTTGCATCCGTCTCACAAGCAGCAAGTTTTGGGTTCGATCCCTGGCTGGGTTATATCAAACATTTCATGATTCCTCGCCTTAGTGCTCTGCCTCAATATAATAGAACAATGATTGGTTGCCCGGTTTCCAGATAATGTGACTGGGTGGGGTATTACGTCTGCCGATGACATGCTTCAGTGGAACAGCACTAGAGAAAGGTGGCATTGAGAATGTTTTGTTACAAGTAGGCACCATGGTCATATGACTGAAAAAAGCGACGTTAAACCATATCCTCACACTCACATCACATATGGAGTTGTCATGACAGTAGTGCTTCATTCATTTCATAATGCATCTCATCTCCTTCCCTAGTAGCCTGTGTCATTGACACTAATCTCAACACATTGAACAGTCTTTGCATATGGCTGTGTCTCCAATTAACTTGTGTGTTAATGTGTAGGCCAGGGAATAATAAGTCCGAAATTTTTCATATTTTTCAATAAAAACAAATTATTTCAGTTTTTGCCATTATATTGAAATATAATCTTTCATATTTTGCATCCCTTTAGAGATAATTCTATATTCTGTTGTGAGTTTTTGCCAAAATGTCCAATATTTTAGTCCTGAAACTCGCAAATTTGAAGACTGGATTTGAGTTCTTGCTTCAGGCCCCAACACTCGATTCAAACAACCCTCACCAAACTTACAGAACAGTGGCTAAAGGCAATAGATGATCAGGAAGTAGTTGGTGCCATTTATATAGATTTCAAGAAGGCCTTTGATCTTGTAGATCACAAAATTCTCCTCCAAAAAACTCAAATGTTATCACTTCAGTCAATCTGCATATAATTGGATGGAATCTTACCTACATACGTAATCGGCAACAAACAGTAGAAATTAGAAACACTACATCAAACCCAAATGAAATATCAGCAGGCGTGCCACAGGGGTCTATACTTGGTCCACTTTTGTTTATTATTTATGTGAATTATCTACTATTAGAAAATGCAGACTCTGCTACAGCCATTGAAATGTTTGCTGATGATACCACATTGAGTAGGTCAGGTAAAACTGTCCAGGAAGTACAAATAGCTTTAAACGGACTCACAAGTGGTGCGCAGATAATAGACTGATTATACACCCTGAGAAAACATTGGCCATGCTTATTGCCAGTTCTCAGAAACTGAATCACATGGACTCTGTGACATTCAACATAGTTCTAGACCAACAACCTATCAAGAATGTTGATGAAGTTAAGTTGCTTGGTGTCCATATAGACAGTGCACTTACATGGAAGTTGCATGCGGATGTTGTCACAAAGAAAATTTCTACATTAATAGGCCTGCTGTATAGAAATAGACATATTCCTACGAAGTAGGCTACAGATTGCAAATTGTCCGGTAATGAGTGAGTCAGTCCATCCGAATCCTTTCGTCGGCAAAATAAGGAGAACCGTTGACATTAGAACGTTGATTTTTGGCATGAACGTGCATTAGGGCATTGTTAAGAGCAAGTTCTGAGCTGATCGAATTCTGATGAAAATTTGATTTATAATTAACACTTCAGTATATTGTTATAGATATATGTAAACTGTAGCCTTTAACGTGTATCCTATTTCACATCCAAACATTTCATCATTGACCACATCAGGCTTCAAATTACCCACTGATGGTGAAGTATCCTACATCAACCAATTAAGTCAGCCTGTCCGTTTTGCTCCAGCGTTTTACCGCGTTTAATGAGTATCAGTTACGGCTAAAAATACCCTGTCATCCGGAGTGAGTGGGTGTAGAAACAACGAATAGATCGGCATTCACTTTTGCTCAGTTTCCGAGAAATTACGTCAATTCAGTTGAAATCCAGTGACATTCCCACAATCCCAAATGTCACAGAATCCGTAGGGAATATGGTACACCAGGGTGCGGGTGCAGCACAGGTACACGCGCATGCCTGCGATGACGTCATTTCTGAGCTCTGAGCTCCACAAGCTTTGAGCGTCGAGAGCTCCGATCCAAGAGCTCTGCCACACGGGGGCTACCATCACCACCGGGCGTTGACGCCCGTCAACGCCCGGTGGTGGCGTTGGTGTTGGCGTTGGTGGTGGTGTTGGTGGTGTGTCGTGGTGTGTGGTGGTGGTGTTGGTGGTGGTGTGTTGTGGTGGTGGTAGTGTCTGTAAATATAGGAATGAACATGTGTCCCTCATCAGTCCAAATCGTGGGAAAAAATTGGCACTGAGCCAATTATAAAGCATGTTCTTTCGCTACTACTCGTATTGATGACGTCACCGATGACGTTACAGATGCTGTGGACATCCCTCAAATGGAGTCTACACCCCGAGAACTGCAAGATGACACTTCCCACGACACATTCGAACCAAGGGTGGTCCATCTCTACACCAAATACCTTCTTTCACTGCCCCAAAATGCCCACTTTGGCTACTACTCCTACTGATGACTTCACCAATGACATCACAGATGACGTGAACATCCCTCAAATCGTGGTCTGCACCCCGAGAACTACAAGATGACACCCCACAGGGCGCATTCGGACTCTACGCCAAATTAGGCGGGACCCATACAAGGTCCAGTTTTCGACACCAGATGACCACATTCCGACAAAATGGTCAGTGTTCGACACCGGACGTGCCGCCATCTTGAACCAAAAGGCAGACGCCGCCAACTTGGATATGTCCCATAATGCACTGGGTCAAAATAGTCGCTTCTGATTGGCTGAGGGCAGCGCCCCACGCATCCGGAAGTGAGCGCCCCACAAATGAGAGGCAATTTCCACTTTTCCTACGAGAGCTTCACACTGATACCCCACACGGTCCATTTGACCCGGGATGGTCAACCACTCAACAAACCTCCACGAATCCCCCAAATGGCTGCTTTCTATACGACGACCAGATTGCGCAAGCGCAAAATGATGAAAACGGACGATACATTAGTCCAGTCGGATCCCATTCACTCACTCACCGTCGTTAGTGCGTCCATGCGTTAAGACGGGCGTTGGGGACGCCTCACGGGCGTTGTGCACTCACTCACTCACTCACTCCCTCACTCACTCACTCACTCACACTCACTCACTCACTCACATGCGCGCATACACTCACACTCACAGGTAACTCTACCGGGTAGTTGGATGTAAAAATAGGCCGTTATCTACTCCAAATGCACTCCATCGCACCTCCGAAACTCTCGCTTTCGGTACTACTATCACTGATGAAGTCACCAGTGACGTCACAGGTGACGTGGACATCCCTTCAAGTCGTGGTCTACACCCCGAGTGCTACAAAATAACACTTCCCTAGACACATTCGGACCCATAGTGGTCCATATCGGCCTCAAAATGTCTGTTTCCATACTACGGCCTGCCGGCGCATGCGCAGAATGACGATATTCCTAGCACCCAGCCACCCAGGTGGATGCGCCCTCACGTATGCATCCCATTGATACCTCATTCGACTCAATCAGACCATTAGTGGCCCACCTAGACCCCAAAACGTTCCTTCCAATGCACTTTTCCAACAATTCCCTGTCTGCGCATGCGCAGACTGTTGAGCACGAACGACACACTTGACCAGGCGGATGCTCCTTCACGAATGCTTCACAACGATACCTCATACGACTCCATCGGTTCACTAGGGGCTCACCTCGACTCCAAAACGTCTATTTCCATACCCTTTTCCCACAAATCCCTGTCTGCGCATGCGCAGAATGTCGAACACGGACGACACACTAGTCCAGGCGGATGCTGCCTCATGACTGCTTTACATTGATACCTCACTCAACTCCATTGGACCATTGGTGGTCCACCTAGACCCCAAAACGTCTATTTCAATACATTTTGTCTACTGCTCATGCGCAGAATGACGTCAGTTCCACGCCATACTAGTCCAGACGGATGCCCCCTCACGTATCCTTTACAAAGATACCTCACTCGACCGCATCGGACGATTAGTGGCCCACCTCGACCGCAAAATGTCTATTTCCATGCCCTTTTCCCACAATTCGCTGTCTGCGCATGCGCAGAATGCTGACAACGGCCGAGTCACTAGTCCAGGAGGATACCCCTCACATAGGCTTCACATTGATACCTCATACTACTCCATAGCACCACTAGGGGCTCCCCTAGATCCCAAAACGTCTATTTCCATATCCTTTTCCCACAATTCCCTGTCTGCGCATGCGCAGAATGTTGACAACGGCCGAGACACTAGCCCAGGCGGATGCCCCCTCACCTAGGCTTCGCATTGATACCTCATACGACTCCATCGGCCCATTAGGGGCTCCCCTCGATCCCAAAACGTGTATTTCCATACCCTTTTCCCACAATTCCCTGTCTGCGCATGCGTAGAATGGTGACAACACCCGAGCCACTAGTCCAGTCAGATGCCCCCTCACCTAGGCTCCACATTGATACCTCATACGACTCCATCGGCCCATTAGGGGCTCCCATAGATGCCAAAACGTGTATTTCCATACCCTTTTCCCATAATTCCCTGTCTGCGCATGCGCAGAATGGTGACAACACCCGAGCCACTAGTACAGTAAGATGCCCCCGACTCCATCGGACCATTAGTGGCCCACCTAGACCTCAAAACGTGTATTTCGATACCCTTTGTCCACCGCGCATGCGCAGAATGCCGATATCTCAACCCCACACCCAGTCCATCAGATGTCCACTCACATAGGTTTCACAATAATACCTCACTCGACTCAATCGGACCAATAGTGGCTCCCCTAGACCCCAAAACGTCTATTTCCATACCCTTGGTCCACCGCGCATGCGCAGAATGACGCTATTTCAACCCCGCACCCAGCTCATCAGATGCCCCTTCACGAATGCTTCATATTGAAACCTCACTCAACTCCATCGGACCATTAGTGGCTGCCCTAGACCCCAAAACGTCTATTTCCATACCCTTGGTCGACCGCGCATGCGCAGAATGACGCTATTTCAACCCCAGACCCGGCCCATCAGATGCGCATTCACGAATGCTTGACTTTGATACCTCACTCGACCCAATCGGACCATGCAGCGCATTTGAAGTGTGGCTTTTTCCCGCGACCGCATCACCGCCAGACCGCATCACCGCGGAAGAATACATGCCCAAAGGCCTTTTGGTGGAACTATAGCGACCCGGAGTTACCTCCCCCTAGATTGGAACTCTTCTGTGTGGGAGGTAGATTTTTTCTCCAATATGCAAATTTTTGAGGTCATTTAAGTGCAAAGAGGTCAATGTTACCTTTTTTGCGGTGATACTACTACTTAGCTGCTGCTGTGTTGTTTTTATAGGGTCCGAAAACTGAAAATAACTGAAAAATATGAACCATATGGGGAACATAACACAACGGTCGTTAATTCAGGCAAAAATACAACCAATACTAGCACTGATTTATTTCACTATTAATCATCACTGTTTTGTTGTGTTGTTGGACACACATAATACACGAGAAATATAACATTGGTCAATTATTTTCGGGTGAGACCAATCACTCCGTTGAAGCGAGTACAATGATTCATGTTCCACCGAATAATCCTGAATATACCGCGTAACCGTAGGGCGGCCAAAAGTCAACTTTGTGCGAGCGGGGAGGGGGGGGGGGTGGTGCTAATATATAACTAAATTTTATATTTATTAATGTTCATGGTCGTTGAAAAGGTGCATGTTCATCTGCCACTGGGTATCGCACAAGCTATGGTGTTTTCGAATCTGTTGTCACGGTCGCCATGGTCGCGGCCGGTACTTAAGTGATCTGATTGGTCAATATGTGCAGGATGTTGCTGTGTTGTCGTTGATCGCAATACATTGCCCAAGCGTACCAGGGGCTATAGAGATACCCCTGGTTTTAGCGAGGATGCTGGAAACAAGGCTGATGTTCAGAAGTTGCAAGGTGAGAAGACGTTAGAATATTGGGGGGAAGAAATATTACAAAAGGCCGCCGAATTAATGCCGCCGCCGAACTGGAGAAGAGCCGCGACTAGGCCGCCGAATTTAATAGCACACAAGTCCGGGCTACGTTTACTTTAATCCTATTTCTACCTGTTTCGACTGTATTGCACAGGCGTGCGGGTCTAGCTCTGGGAATTAAAGTATAGACGCGTAGCGTTGACAGTTAATCCTACCTCTACCTGTTTCGACTGTATTGCACAGGCGTGCGGGTCTAGCTCTGGGAATTAACCTATAGACGCGTAGCGTTGACAGCGTGGCCATAATATAACTTCATCTCTACTTGTTTCGACTGTATTGCACAGGCGTATAGGTTTAGCTCTGGAGATTATAGTATCGATATAGCTGTAGCCGGTAGGGGATAATACTTCCCTGTGAAGAGATGCAGGTTATACTAAATCAGTCACAAGTCCTACACAACAATTATCCATTCACACATGTACTTAACCACACAACCTACCGGCTTAAGGCTAGAGGTTGAAATACATTCACGCTTACACTCACAAGCTACCGGCTTGAGGCTAGAGCTTGATACTCATACATATTAACAACACCGGGTGACTACCGGCTTAAGGCTAGAGTCTATCCATTCACACATTCACACATCTATATACATAGTCTCCCATAACCCTGTATATACGCTATATAATTCACGACCAATCATATATTAATACTGTTCCATACAGTAGTGGTAAGAGAGGGTTCCTAGACCAGGTGACCACCCATCCTGGATGTCCATACAGTAGTGGGAGAAAAGGAGTCCTAGACCAGGTGTCTATCCATCCACCGTGTGTTATCGACGTTCGTATGGCCAGATCCTATGTGGACTGTGTAGCCGTGAACTCTAATCTTGATGATTCGTCCTTGGAGCCGGGCTGCGGAGTCAGTCGCCGTTGAGCGAGGTCGCTGAAGCCTGGGGAGCCCTAGGAGGAGTGCCGTCTGCTGCCGAAGTTAGCCGTGCAGTCGACTTGCGGGCCGGTGCCGTAGAAGCTATTGACCTATGAGAGTACTGTCGTGCCCAGGCGGTCCGAATCCGTTGGCAGTTACCAACGCTTGGAGGGGCCAGGTCGTGTAAGACGAGACACGACGAAGACGAGAAGTCCATACAGCCCGGGAGGTGAAGAAAACCGGGGAAAGGAAGGTAGACGCCGGACTTAACCACGGGGAGGCCACGTCGTGCACCGAGACACGAAGGAGACGTGAATCTATCCATTCTGGAGTGAACGAATAACAGGGGAAGGGAGATAGACGCTGGGCCCAACCGCGAAGCGACCGGTCGTGACCAGACTGTGGCTGTGACCAGGCCTGAACGCGATTTAGATAGCGCTTCCGCGATATTTTGTATATATCTTACTATTATATTGAACTTCCGTTCAAGGTAACTATAAGAGTACAGGTAAACATCAATTTGTAGATCAGGGATCTTTTCAGAGAATGTACGCTAGCGCGATCTGATGTACTGTATACCTGTTCATCGAATTATCTGTCAGTATTGTATTAATTTGCTTTGGTTGTCATTACAGGTCTTTCCAACCTCCTCGATCAAGACAAGGTGACAGGTTGAATCGAACTCCCTCGTTGGCCAAGATGAGTGCACGAGTGCGTTCACGGTAGCCTGACAGTTTGTCTTGTGGACCTTGCGTACTCTTGTGGATCTGAAACATCCCTCGGTAGTAGAAGTAAACACGTTTCAATCGCACTCTACAAACAATTGCGCGCGCGCGCATTGTCGAAGTGCAGACGACGATTTATCTTCTTTTGTTTCAAATCTATAGCAAACATTCTTAGATTAAACTTCGATACTGTTTTAATTTTAGCTATTATACCCACACTGCCACAAATCAAAGATGTCAGCCCCCGCAAAACATGGAAACAGTGAAACGACGGAATCTGAACATGATAGACTGCACAGTAAATGGACGATTGTCTATGTTTTCATGGATTTATTCTGAGTTTCTGTATCTGTGTTTTGTCTCACGTAATGCATGTATGTTATCTACTTCGTTCGTTACTAGTCGACGCATTCGCGACTGCTCGGCCTATTCCGTCGAAGTCATAGTACCTCGCGCATTAATGTTGTAGTGATTTTACAGCTTTTAGCTGTAAACGTGATCCGCCGCACGTGAGGCACACCACATACTATAGGATGTGTTTCCGCTCACATAGTCCTCGTTGTATTTCTCCCTTATCAGGAGATAAAATATATATCCAAAATGAAATGGATATTCCCTTGAATCTACCCTCGAAGGATCTCTCCTAATTTGAGGTGTTTCTCCTGCTTTTGAGTCTGAAGCTGATCTCCATGGTAACTGAAGTCATACAGCTGACATGCGCTGTTTGATGTTTCCGCGTGATGCTGTGCTTTCAACATGGATGCCAATATGGAGTCCTAGCAGTGCGATACGAGGTACTATTAATGTCCTGTACATTTTCCGATGCCGTGTCGAGTGTAGTCGACCCTGAACTTTACTAATCATTCGGAACGTCTCGTCTGTCGCCACATATTACATACAATCAACTGCTGCCTCAATTTAGCATTGCTGCAATCATCTGGCTGCAAGCAGACGTCATCCCGCCTACAGATGACTGTAACACGACAGATGTACTGTTGCCTTCACCTATAATCATCCTTGTCGATTCAGTACTGTGATTCGGGGAGTTCACCCTGAGCGAGAATAAAAGGGCTGTTTAACGTTCCCTCTCTCCGCTGACTGAGATTTGTATGCTTTAATATTGCCAAATTTCGTTTTGGTGAATATATTGGTGTCTGTACGTTAAAAAATTCTGAAACTTTCGTATGTTTTATGAATGAATATCGTCACCAAATAACTACCGGTACGTCAAAAACAGCGGCCAGGAAACTTTAGTTATATTTGCGGAGGTTTTTTCCGTATTTTTCAATGTTAACTCAATGGGAGACTGGCCCCAGTTCGAAGGGGGGATACCTGCCTGTGACGAGGCGTGGACTTCCCGAATTCAAAATTCTCAATGTCTGTGATAAATGTCGTACACTGACGGCAAAATAAGTTCGAAGCGTGCGAGATCGCTAACCTGTGTCTCTATTTCCGCTTAACCGAGAGCTAAAGGCCGTTTGAACAGTCTCAAAGCGTGACGGATAGGCCTACATACTCTGAAAAACGACTTCGAAATTCATTTGGATAAAAAATAATGAGCAGGGCTTGGGATTCTATGTTAAGAACATCATCTCGTCTTGCTGACATCAATAAAAGCGGTTGACCGCTTCTCTCTGGTAGGAAATCATCTTGTGTTTTTATTATTATATTTATTTCACATACATTTGGAAATGATGCTGTCACTTGACGCCATGATGCAGACAGATGAGAGAAAGAAAGATCAACTCGTTCACAAGTTTTCATATAATTTATTCTCCCCAATGTTACATCATACCCAAGCTGGGAGAGCCGCGTTGGATATGTTTTAAATTCAAGTATGCTCTTGTACAATCAGAATCCACCATTTGGTGCTGCATCTGTCAAATTCGTTCTTGTCCGTTAGATGTATTCTCTGCTGCCCTTGTCCAATCAGAAGCCACCATTTCAGGAAGTTCAATCTTTCGGACATGTTCCCTCTGATCCATTTGTTCTAATCGTCGTCCGGCAGGCCAGGATACTGTAACCTCAACATGTCATGGAACAGCTGTTTGCGCATTTTGATCTCATTTTGCAGGGCCTCGCCCCATATAATCTTCCAAGTGACACTTGGTCTTCATTATGGACTTGTGCGTGGGGTCACCTTTCATTTCAAGCTGTAGCAGGCTATACTGTTGATAGATCACCATGGCTGTTTTCCTGATGCAGGGGCGCATTTTGATGTACGCCTGTTGAAAGTTATCAGGACCGGCGTCTTCGATCGCCTCAGCATGAGTATTAATAGCTTCATGCACTATACGATCCCAGAAGATAGGTTCTTCCTCATTTCCCTGGGACGTATTACAAGCGTATTACAAAAAAACCGCGTCCATAATCCAAAGACCTATTCCATCTAACAGCATTAGCACCAAATTCAAAAAGACAATCATAGTATACATATACATAGGCTAGTTTTCTGCAAGAGAGAAGCGGTCAACAGTTTTCAATGATGCCGGCAAGACATCATGATGTTCCAAAAAATATCAAATCCGTATCGCTGATCATAATTCTTCATCCATATGATATTCGTTGTAAAGTCATCTAGAGAATGATGTATCTCAATCACGCTTTGATTGTGACTGTTCATATATGAGCACCATGCGGATCTTGAAGTACATGGGTTCCTACGGTCCCTAGCCAAGGGTTAAGCGGAATTAGACACAAGTTACGAAACGTAACGCCATAGATCTTGCACGCTACGCTCATATTTTGCTATCAGCATGCGATATGTATCGCCAAATTTGAGAAACTTTGAGTGGGGGAGCTTGGTGGTATAGCCCTGTTTTATAAGTTTCTGCTACAATGATTTGTGACGTTGATTTAAATCGTCACATTTAACACAGGATCCAGCAAATGCTACTAGGCGAGATATGTATACGCCATATGCAGGTCCCACTGGAATATTGCTGTCCAGAAAGATAGTTTACGATGTCGAAATTGTAATCATCTCTTTTGTCATTCGACGAGAGAGAAGGCCCGCTTCATTTTTATAGAGATATGGTCTAAATATGATGTGCCGATAGGGCTATCTGTAGTTTCCTTCAAATCCAGTGAAGGTGGATATATATCTTTCACTGCGTCATTTATATAGGGATTATCCACAGCGAGAAGGTCGTCTATATAGCGTTTGTTGAATGAGAAGGAACGGGCTTTGAATTGATCGGTTCTTGAAACCGCCTGCATATAGTCCTACTCATAAGAGAACAGACATAGGTCAACCAACTGGGGTGCATAATTAGTATCCATTGAAATACCTATATGCTGTTGATATATTGTGTTGCCAAATTTCACATAGATATTTTTAATGAGAAATTCAAGAAACTCTATAAACAAAGAAACATCCCATAAATGATATCTCTTGTATGTAGTAGAGCTAAAGAAGGCTTTATGGCGTCTGACATTAATATATCTACGATCAGTTTTCTTGAACACAGATATTATTAATGAACTTAGACGGTTAATAAGGTCCTGATGAGGGATTGTAGTACAGAGAGTCAAGAAATCCCATGTGGATACATGTCTGTACGGTTCTTCCGTAAGACATTTTGAGTTTTTCAATATCAACATACATTCAACGCCTGAGTTTTTAGAAATAGTGGCGCAATACCTTTCCCGAAATGTGTTTACCTCCTGAAGAGCCCTCGTCAACAGGGCTGAAAGAAGCTTGGTTGTGCAGCTTCTAGAACCAGCTATGAATCTAGCTTTGTATGGAGATTTATGCATTTTGGGGCTCCAGTAAGCTTTTGGTATGTCGTTATGATTGGTTGGAAGACAAATACCTCTTTTCCAAAGAAACGTTTGGTGAGTGTTAAATATATCTTCCAGAGTAACTGCAGCTTGGGAGTAAGTAGACGTATTTGATTTACACTCAATTCTTTAACCAGCACCTGGTAATAGTAATATTAACATATGAATATTATATTATTTGGAGCATTGTCTGCTGGGACTATGACGAATGTACTCTGGAGATTTGCTAGAACTTCTTGCGGATTGAGCTTTCTCAGTACTTGTTTTGCTTGAGGAAGGGTACTTCTGTCAGTATGGCGGATTGTTTCAACGACCTTGCTCTTGGTGAGGTCCAGCCAATCAGCGAGAACTGTAGGTTCAACTTTTTCTCGCTTAGACCAATCAATAACGTACTGTTCCAATGCAGGCAGGACTATCTTCTGGTCGGCCTTCAGATTTATTCTTCTCGGCTCTCTATATTTAGGTCCCTTCATCAGGGACTATCGGACGTCATACTCTCCGTATCAGTAGATAGACCCTCAGCAGTCTCTGTTTCGGTATCAGTGGTTGACTCTCAGAATCGGTTTGCTCCTCGGTGTCTTCAATCCCATGTATATTCTTCTGGTGTCGCATCATATCGTAATATCTGGTGGACGTGCGTTCGCACTCAGAGCATGTTCTGACGCCTTAACGTATGTGTAGTACACCCTACGGGCTATATGATACACCAGGGTACGGGTGTACAACACATGCATTAAGGTGTCAGAGCTCGTTACTATAGGGCTTTAAGGCGTTAAGCTAAGGCGCTAAGATAAGGCGGTAAGGCGTTAAGATAGGGCGCTAAGGCGTTGAGACAGGCGTTAGGGCGTAACGACGGTCGTTAATGCGTTAAGATAGGGTGTTAAGGCGTAACGACGGGCGTTGACGGGCGTCACTGCATTTCTATGAATTAGTGTCCATGGAATATCTAGAACATTCAGAGCTTCTGAGCTATTTCACCAGGGCGTTGAAGCGTTAAGCTGGGCTTGGGCAGGCGTTACTATCCACAAAAGCAAGCGTATCCCAAAAAAGTGCACAGTCGACGTTCAACCGTCAACATGGTTTATACATCCCTGGGTGCGAACGCACGTTCACCAGATATTACGATATGATGCGCACCAGAAGAATATACATGGGATTGAAGACACCGAAGAGCCCACTGACGCAGATGCTGAGAACATGCCAGCAAATTCTGAGAGTCCACCGACTGATACCGAAACAGAGACTGCTGAGAGTCTCCTGGCCTGTCCGACGACGATTAGAACAAATGGATCAGAGTGAACATGACCGAGGATTGAACTTTCTGAAATGGCGGCTTCTAATTGGACAAGAGCAGCCGAGAATACATCTAACGAGCAAGAACGAATATGACGGATGCAGCACCAAATCGTGACTTCTGATTGGACAAAAACATGCTTGAATTATAAACATATCCAACGCGGCTTCCCCAGCTTCGGTATGATGTAAAATTGAGAAGAATTAACTATATGAAAACTTGATCTTGAGTTGATCTTTCTTTCTCTTATCTGTCTATCATGGCGTCAAGGCGTTATGCTAAGGCGTTCAGATAAAGCGTTAAGGCGTTAAGATAGACCTCCCACGACCCATTCGGACCAATAGTCCGCCTCGACCCCAAAACGTCCATTCCCATGCACTTTTTTCCACTGCACATGCGCAGAATGAGTTCAGTTCCACCCCACACCCATCCATTCGGATTCCACTCCACGAATGTTTCACTATGACACCTACCGCGGCCCATTCGGACCATGAATAATCCACCTCGACCCTGAAACATCCACCCCCGATCTGCCTATGGACTACGCATGCGCAATGAGAACTTTTCAGCGAAATTCACCCCATGGCCACGAGACCCCTCCCATCGTCTTTTACAGGGTGAGACAGAGGAGACAAGGTGCCACACCCCATAGAAAAATCCGCGAGAAAAAATCACCACCCGAATGCTCCTACCCCAAACATGATTCCCCGGAGATTAACATTGAAGTAAGTTTCGTGTCAGTTTAAATAAAGTCTCCATTTCGACGAGTCGTGAGTCGTGGGACGAGCATTTGCCGAAATATTCATTAATAGTTATGTCTTCTACGCCTGTGTTGCAAATTATGAAGAGATTCGCTCGACGGCGAGGCGAAAGTGTCCCTACCAGGCTATGTCGACACCGGGTGCATCGAAGAAAAGGATATATCCCACGCCGCATTACCTACGAATCATTTCAAGCTAACTACGCTATTTGGAAATCGGTATGACCATGCATATGGGGCGAGCCCGCGATATTTCTCACCGAATCTGTGGCAGTAAAGATTCATATGAAACAACTATGACCGCCCTACCTCCCAGAGGTGAACAAATGGATCAGATTTTATCAAAACGATAAAAATCTCGTCTAAGAAGCAGAACGAAGGATGACTCGATGATAAGACGGGTGTATCCTGCATTATCACCATCGATCCTCATTCTAAAAATCCCACCGAGGACTTTCAGGATATGAAAATATCCCCGCTCACAGCTGGGCTTATCAGTGTCCAGGGTAAAAGGAACTGAGGCCGCTCTCGTGTCCAGGCACATGTAGGCACCGTCGTGATATGGCTGAAACATTGTTGAAAACGACGTTAAATCCTACTCACTCACTCACTCAATCACTAAAAATCATCGCCATGAAGAAGTCTAAAACACCGGCTATTCAGCTCGGCCCCATCTCAACAATGCGGAAGTACCAAAATAAAATACTTCCACTACAAGAAATTGTTCAATTGGCATGAAGTACAATATTATATTGTATATTCAAGGCATTGAGTCTCACGATTCTCAAGTAACAGGGTCGTAAAGTAGT
>JAVTVY010008497.1:0-43721 GCA_036873755.1 Hanleya hanleyi
TAAACCGATATTGATGATTTTTTTTCTTTTTCATTTTCTTAATCTTTCTGGGTTAATTTTTTATTGAAAAGAAAGTTGGAATTTACCAGTGTGGAATAGGCCCATGGTCATGTATAAAGTTTTGAGCAGTTTGTAAAGCAGGCTAGGATTCCAGGAACACAACACAGCTTATAAACACTGCTGACAGAGTATTGTTGGTATTCATTTCCTATACTGTTGACATTGGTCGTCACATACAGTTGCCATTGATGATTGGAGATCATGTCAGATGATCACTTTCAGGTTTGCCATGTTTAAATATGTGGTAGATTATCTGCACAACATACATGAATTTCTTCAACGTATATTCCTTTTTTCATTCCGTATTTTAGGAATGTGGTGGAGAAATGAAGAGGTGGAACATCCGTGGAGGGTTTTTCAGCCAGGTATTACTGACAGACTGATGCTACAAGCATGGGGCCATCCTTAAAAATATGTTTGTTGGCTGTAACCCGACCCTACCTCAGGAAGTTGGGTCGGTAGGTAGGTATTTTTTTTTTTTTTTTTTAGATCAGGTTTTCCTTTTGGGAAGAGGTTAGTGTGATTTAGTTCAGATACTAAGCAGGTCATTTGAAATATTCTTTTTGTCTGGCAGCAAAATTATTTCAGTATAGAAAACTAGTTATCTTCAAGCTATAAAGCAAGATATTCTTAAATTCAGGCTTGTGTACCTGTTTTATTTCTTAGAAGACATCGACATCCTTGAACACATTCTTTCTTGACAATGACTTGACAATGACTAGTGACTAGCTGGTCAAAAAAAAAAAAATATACCACTACCAGACAAACTTTTGCCAAAATTGTGACAGGAAAGAAAAAAATCCTCTCAGTGTTATACAAAAGGTTGTTCATTATACCATTTGGAGTTGAGAAAATTACCTCAAATTAATCATTAACATCATTACTGCCCTTCCTCGTCGCAAATTTATGGTGTGCTTTTATTGAATACTTTAACTTCCTTTATTCAGATTAGAAATACATCGTAATTTAATTTACTGACAACAATGAGGCAAATACTAAGTTTCTAACCTGTGTCTTTTCGTGGAATTTAGTCCGAGGTGGAATTCTGACAAGCGTATTTGATGCCGACATCGGAACGTCAAAATTAAGCTGACGGCACCATCTAATTTGTCAAGACCGCCGAAGCCACCGACACTATATCCATGGCTTTATCGACAGAGGGTTATACAGTTTCCGTTAAACAACAAAGCAGTATAGATTTTCTGCATTTAGGCACACTGAAGTCTTCTCGGATAAAAGTAGAAATCCAAACATCGTTGTTGTTGTAACATCGTCAGTCTCAGAATCTGTCGGTGTACGGACCCACGTGGTGCATGGTGACAGTCCAAAACATGTCTACGTTCCAAGTCGATTCGCGACAGAGCTCTTTATGGCAGGTTTTAATAACCAACCGTTTTGAAATATTTTTCCCATCCTGTGTTACTGTTGCCTCTCGATGTGTTTATTGTCCTCTCGTCCAAACCCAAACACAAAACAGAAGGGGGAACTTCCCGCCATATACACGTGGTCGACGAAAACTGCATTCCCCTACGGACTGGGCCATGGAGGATATGCCTTCAAAACGTGCGATATAAGCTCACATCGCGACTACTGGAGAGTGAAATCCTGCTTGCCTTTGCTAGGCGAACGTTTTACATACGTTTACACGAGCGAGGAGATAGGGGAGATAATTCTGACATTGCAAAATAAAATAAAAAGATGACCGGTCGGAAAATCGGCGAAAAAAGTTTCCAGTCGGCGGATTTTTGGACAGTCGGTCGGGTTACGCGCAACAAACTTATTTTTAACCCTTTCACCGATTATTTCCCCTGACAAAAGTGACCTGCTGACGATCAATTCCCTGAGAACTGTTAAAATTTGTATATGTTGTCTTTGGAATGCTAGAAATTGCGTTGCGTCCGAGATTTGCAGAAAAACATAAGAAACCTGTCTCCACAATACACACTCCAGTGTTATTTGCTCTAGTTTTATAGCAAAATAAATAAAATAGCATACAAAATTAGGTTTTACTGCGAGAGAATGCGCTTTCCCCGGCTGTCTCGACTCAAAAACATCAAAATCCAACGGAGAAATCGTCTTTTTTCGACCGCATTTGACAGCGTTTTTCTCGAGTTTTACTCGGCCAATTTTCATGTTTGACCTCTCGTTGGAAAGAGCGACCTTTCACCTTTCTAGACAGGAAATAACCTTGAATGGATGGCAAAATAAAACGGAGGATACGATTGGATTATAAAATGATGTCATTCCATCCTTCCAGCCACTGCCTACGCTCGTCTCAAATCTGTTGGCTGCTAGAGGTCATGTGGGCAAAATTACGCATACCGATTGGCTCGTCGGCTCAATAACGCAGCTTGCTGCCGACATTTTGAAATGTGTTCGACAAACTTTGCGGATCAAGACTCGTAAAAATATGGAAATAAACTTTGCCGGTCGTCGTTGGCAGTTTCAGTCGTCTGGGAAATATTCACCACGCTTTACCAGTCATGTAACATAAAAAATACAGGAGTTAGGATGAGGTTTTCGATGATTTTTTCCATTTTTGCGGCTCGCTGCCGAGATGCCCGTCACACGGTATGTGGGGAAAAATGCATTTTCATTCCGATTTTTTTCGTTCAACATCTAAATTTGTTTTATTTATTTTTCAAACAAGCAAACAATTTCGAGAATCAAATTGATCAGGGTTTCGGCTTTCCAGAAGTATACAGTGTTTGATAGGTTTCCGTTAAAACGAATGCAAAAAAATAAAAGTGCTGTACCCATCGTGATGGCCAACAGGTTTAAAGCTAACCCGATCAACCGGGGATGGTCGTACGGGTGGCACTCTCGTTATCCCCGTACACCGGGTTTAATCGGTGAAAGGGTTAAGGATGGCCTGGCAAGTAACATTTATATGTAAATTCAAAACCTGCTGACCATGTACCGGTATGAAAATCAAAATAGTCAGCCATGGATCTGCCATATAGCTTCTTTTTTGATAGTTTGCTTACACGTATACATGTACATGTAACCTTTATGCATTTTAGGTAGGCCTAGTTCATATCATAGAAAATCGGATCCGTCCAATCCGAGTTCAGTAATAGTACATGTATGTTCACATTTTGAATATGATCAAAATTTTACTAGAGCAGCCATAATAACTGTATAGTTATCAGTGACTTGAATTATCACATCATGACTAATGTACATAACATTTGCCTGTATTGGACATCTCTATTTTTACATCTTTAATAGAAAAGAAAACACTAGCAGAAATCAGACAAATGATACCCAGTCAGGTGTCCTTTCAATGAGAAAAAAACACAGGATGACTCTTTTTCCTCTGGTTTTTACCCCTCGACCATTTTGGCCTCTGGGGTATTGTCGTCGCCATGTACGTCCGTCCGTTACCGCATTTTAGGCAAAACCGCTTGAGACACAACCACCAAATTTTCAACACTTATTTATATAGTACTAAGTCAGACGCCTATCGAAAATGGCTTCCCTCTGCCCATATTTTACAGAGTTCTGCCCCTTTACAGATTTTTTAATTTCTATTTCTGTGCTATATGCCTGAGTGTAACCAACTATATCTGCAGAAAGTGTGTTCAGTATAGCTACTATATTTTGGAAACTTGTTTGTATTGTTGTATTCTACAAGCCAACGAAGGATTACTCGCCTCGGCTGTAGCTGAATGTACAAGTTATATCTGCAGATCTGTCTTCGGTACAGCTTATTCGTCTTGGTTCTTATTTCACAGAGTGCTAAGTCAGACACCAATCAAAAGTGGTGCCTCTCGGCCCATACTTTACAGAGTTATGCCCCTTTACAGATATATTAATTTCCATTCCTGTCCTATATCCCTGAATGTAACCAACTATATCTGCAGAACTGTTCGATATAGCTACTATATATTTTGGAAACTTGTTTATATTGTTGTATTCTACAAGCCAACAAAGGATTACTCGCCTCGGCTTATGGAGTTATGCCCCTTTCAGATGTAGTAATCTTCGATTTTGCTATATGTAGTTGAATGTACAAGTTATATCTGCAGATCCGTGCTCGGTACAGCTTATTTGTCTCGATTCTTATTTTACAGAGTGCTAAGTCAGACGCCTGTCGAAAGTGGCATCGACCCATATTTTACAAAGTCATGCCCCTTTACAGATATATAATTTTTCTATTTCTGTCCTATATGCTTGAATGTAACCAACTACCGGTATATCTTAATCATCCCACATAGAACTGTCTCTTCCCCAATTCACACTACACATGGGTCTCAATCACTTGGGGAAAGCCAAGGGGTTTTGATTAGATCAATCTCATGTTAGATCGAGGAGCAATCCCGTGCATCGTTTGTTCAGACTGGAGTTTGGATGGTAGCCCTATATTATCTATATACGTAAGTCTTCTAATAATTCAATCACAGGAAGTCGAACGTGAGATTGAGAATAACGGTCAAGGTCATTTGACCTGGAATTCTCCCTGCTGGGGTCACTTGCTAATAACGCCCCGCGAACAAAGGCTTTCTCTCAAAACACTGGATAACGGAGATCACACTTTCCCACCGTGCACAAACTGACAATGGACGCCATTTTTCGACACGGACTAATTAGGTAATCGGCTCTATCCGACAATAAAACAACCCCTCCCAACTCTCTGTCTATTGTTTTTATCGAGTTCGGCAATGAGTTTGATTGCCGTGAAGAGCTCATCCGTCTGCAATCAATCTACAAACATCAACTGTCGTTTGAATTCCTTGTCTCTACCGCCATGATATTCATACGGGTCACGTGACCAGCAGGCTACGAAATGGCCGCGACAAAACAGAGCATTGATGTTTGTAGATTGATTGCAGACGGACAAGCTTGCATGGAATCTGGCCAGTGGCTCATAGTTGTGCATCGTAGAGTTTTTTCCGAGTTCCGGTATCATTTTCAAGAGTTATGGCCCTTTTTCTGAAATCCCTGTGAATGGGACTTGTCCGGGCTGGGTCTTGGTTAATATTGTATGAACAAGTATGAAATTTGCATGTCAGTGCCCCACAGTTGTGCACCGTAAAGTTTCTCCCCGTTCCGCCTATATTTTCAAGAGTTATGGCCCTTGTTCCTGAAATCTCCGTGAATTGGGACTTGTCCGGGCTGGATCTTGGTAATATTGTATGGACAATTATGAAATCTGCAGTGTATGTGGTCAGTGCCCTGTAGTTGTGCAATGTGAAGTTTCTTCGCGTTTCGCATATATTTTCAAGAGTTATGGCCCTTTGTTCATCAAGTCTTTGTGAATTGGGACTTGTCCAGGCTGGATCTCGGTTAATATGGTATGGACAAGTATGGAATTTGCAGGATATGTGGTGAGTGCCCTGTAGTCATTTTTGAAGGACAAATTTTACAGGGCACGCAATATCAGTATCTCGTCATTTGCAGAGCTTTATTAGAAGCCTAGGCCTGACAGCCAGAATATGATGTCAACTTTCCCATCCACTGCCTCATGAATTACCAGTATTGCATAGCCTGGCCTTATAGACCACTTCGATTTAGTTTTCACTCTGACTAACCTTAATAAAACTTTTGATTTTTACAGAATGTTGTTGAGAAGTACAGAATAAGACGAGCAAGTAACATTCCCCTTGGCATGCTTGGTGATCCTGACATCTGTTTACCCTGATAGACCAATAACATGAATAAGCGAAGAGAGGTGCTATAAAGATATTATCCTGCAGGTGCCAGTTGCTCCAAGTGAAGTGAAAATGATTACTTGGACTTCAGTGAACACGGGAAAATATTACTAAGTGAAAGGACCACTAGAGATATCAATCTCGAATCCAGTCATCCGGTCCTGTTCTCCCTACAGACTCTGGTTGCACGGTCAGCATTACAGCTTCCTATTGGATAACGCATAGAACATGGAACATAACGTAGACATATCTGTGGAGATCATGCATGTGACCCGACGTCACACAGGTGACGCGTTTGAGACGTGACATCGTCTGTTTGTATTGTTGCGATTAATTTCAATTATGACGTTATGTCGGTGTTGTTGTTGTTTGACATTTCGCAAAGGATCACGGGACCAAGAATCTTGGCAAATCGAACGACCGTGTTAACAGGAGACAGATGAAGTTTGTTCTTGATATGTCCTACATGTAAACTGTGGCAACAAAGGTTAAGGTACCACTGTTTCATGTTACACCCATGTTGCGTTTGATGGACTGAATATTACACTTGTTCATGGACTGTTTTATTACCCCTCGGCCAATTTTGGCCATGGGGTATTGTCGGCTTGTATGTCCGTCTGTCCGTACGTCCGTACGTGAGTGAGATAGCCGGAGAACGGTTCCACTGAAGAATTCCAAATTTGGTATGCTTATTTACCTAGTCAAGGACCAGAAGCCTATCTAATTGGGACCTGATTGGGTGAAAATCTTGGCGGCCATCTTTAATTTTATGTGAAATGGATAATGATCCATAACTCGGAAACCATTCAACTGTTCAATACGAAAGTTGGTATACATCATCGATACATCAAGCAACTTTAAATGAATTACCAAACCGGCTTTTCTGATTAGCTGGAAATCCTGGAGGCCATCTTTAATTTATGTGAAATCGATAATGATACATATCTCTGTTACCATTCAGTTGTTTTATATGAAAGTTGCTATACATCATCGATACATCCAGATACTTTGAATCGGGACCTGATTGATCGAAAACCTAGGCGGCCATCTTTAATTTATGCAAAAACTTTAATGATATATATCTCTGATCTAATTTAAGTGTTCTATAACAAACTTGGTATACAGCATCAATGTATCAACTGACTTGCAATGAATAACAACGTCAGTTCCTCTGAGTGGGGGGAAGGATGGGCGGCCATCTTTAATTTATGCAAAATCAATAATGATCTCGTTCTCTGGCGTTCAAGTGCTCGATGTCAAATTTGGTATACATCATCGATGCATCAAGAGACGACAAATGACAGCTCTGGTTTCTCTGATTAGACGGAAACCTTGGTGGCCATCTTTAATTTATGCAAAATCTTTAATGATGTATATCTCTGATACCATTTCAGTGTTCTATACGAAACTTGGTGCACAGCATCAATGTATCGAGAGACTTTCAATGAATAACCACATCAGTTCCTCTGAGTGGCGGGAAGGATGGGCGGCCATCTTTAATTTATGCGAAATCATTAATGATCTCTATCTCTGATACTGTTCAAATGCACGATGTAAAAATTTGGTATACATCATTGATCATATTGATGCATCAAGGAATTGTAATGATGTAATGAATACCGGTTTCTCTGATTGGACGGAAATCTTAGGGGTCATTTCGAATTGGAAAACTTTTGATAATCTGTATATTTGTGACTTGACTGCTTGGTGTTCCTGACATCTTGGTTCAAATTGAGTACATTATGAATGTATGGGTTTTTTGATGCGCAGCTTCGTATTAAAGGTGAAATGCAAAGGTATTAAAAGTAAGAAAAAAGCATTTCCCTTTCCTTTTTATGATGATAATAAATTATACAACCATCAATGAACGAAATCTGGTGATAAGTTTTATTTTTTAAAGAGAAATAAAACATGTGTATGATCAGCGGTTTTAAAACATGGCATCGCTTATCTCCCCTTGACTCGGAGCTTTTCCATCAGAAAAAAATGGCGGCTAACATGAATGTAGACAACGACAGTGATGCAGAGGAATTTTCTTACACTTCTTCCTCTTCTTCTGACGAGGAATTAAGAAGAATTCACGGCAGTGGTTAATGCAGGGGTGCCCCTGCCTTACCAACATGAACCTATTGTGAACAAAACAAAGAAACTTCAGACAACGATAGAATCAGTGACACTGCAGGTGCCGTGGGCGACAGTCATACCGAGAGAATCGGAAATATAGATTGGTATATTCCGACTTTTTCTTTTATCCCCCATGTAGCGAATGATCACCAACCTGTGATATGTTTCAGTGAACGTGAATGACACAAGTAAAGGCTTCGTGAGCAATAGCCTAGCTTATCTATGTGAGGTATTTCCATACAATGCAGCTACATCATGTTGTGCAGACTGTGCTGGTTCCACTGCTACGTCACGTATCGCAGCGCCCTCAGGGGGAGGTAATCATGTGCGGATCGAAATTTCGTAAATAATACTGCTTTACATTTTTTAGTTTTTAACTTCATTAGGCTTAAGCAAATGTTTTAAAACTGAAATGAAGTTAATATACACATTATTTCTCCAATCTTACTGCAAATATCAAATGATGTAGACGAACCTTTGCATTTCACCTTGAAAGTATTTAGTTTAATGTGTTTACATTAGAGTAGAATGGCGCCAGAATCATCCATTGTTAACTTGTTGGTTTGACATCTTATTCTCCAATGCACTGATATTTCAGGATCAAAGAACTGTATACCAATCTGAATGTAAATAAATATTGAACATTTTACCACTGACTTTTCTTTTGTATAAACTAACATTTCCGCTTATTTTCCGCACCGCTCTATTCAGGTATTTCATGTTTCCAGCCTGTTTCCGTTCTGTTTCTATTGCGGAAACCAACAGAGTGTTACAGTTTCCAACCAGTTTCAATCCTGTTTCCGGCCCACTTTCGACATGATTTCCGCTGCGGAATCTTGGCGGAAACAGCTTGGGAACTGTAACTATTCCGCACCTCCGGAATCCTGGGTTCCGCTCGGTTTCCGCTTGGCATGCTCCATGGTTTCCGCCCAGTTTCTGTCCAGTTTACAATTTGGAAACTTAGTCGGAAACTAGGCGGACACGGTCTGTTTCCAACCTGTTTCCGCTTATTTTCCGCACAGCTCTATTTGGATATTTCATATTTCCAGCCCGTTTCCGCGCTGTTTCCAGTGCGGAAACCAGTGTTACAGTTTCCAACCGGTTTCAATCCTGTTTCCGGCCCAGATTCCGCATAATTTCCGCTACGGAATCTTGGCGGAAACAGCTTGGAAACTGTAACACGTCCACTATTCCGCACCTCCGGAATCCTGGGTTCCGCTCAGTTTCCGCTTGGGGTGCTCCATGGTTTCCGCCCAGTTTCTGTCCAGTTTACAATTTGGAAACTTAGTCGGAAACTAGGCGGAAACTGGTTGGAAACCTTTTAAGCACGGTCTGTTTCCAACCTGTTTCCGCTCAGTTTCTGCTTGGCATGCTCCATGGTTTCCGTGCAGTTTCCGCCCAGTTTCTGTCCAGTTTACAATTTGGAAACTTAGTCGGAAACTAGGCGGAAACTGGTTGGAAACCTTTTAAGCACGGTCTGTTTCCAACCCGTTTCCGCTTATTTTCCGCACAGCTCTATTTGGATATTACATATTTCCAGCCTGTTTCCGCACTGTTTCCAGTGCGGAAACCAGCAGAGTGTTACAGTTTCCAACCGGTTTCAATCCTGTTTCCGGCCCAGATTCCGCATAATTTCCGCTGCGGAATCTTGGCGGAAACAGCTTGGAAACTGTAACACGTCCATTATTCCGCACCTCCGGAATCCTGGGTTCCGTTCAGTTTCCGCTTGGCATGCTCCATGGTTTCCGCCCAGTTTCTGTCTTGTTTCTGTCCAGTTTACAATTTGGAAACTTAGTCGGAAAGTAGGCGGAAACTGGTTGGAAACCTTTTAAGGACGGTCTGTTTCCAACCTGTTTCCGCTTATTTTCCGCACAGCTGTATTTGGATTTTTCATATTTCCAGCCAGTTTCCGCGCTGTTTCCAGTGCGGAAACCAGCAGAGTGTTACAGTTTCCAACCGGTTTCAATCCTGTTTCCGGCCCAGATTCCGCATAATTTCCGCTGCGGAATCTTGGCGGAAACAGCTTGGAAAGTGTAACACGTTCACTATTCCGCACCTCCGGAATCCTGGGTTCCGCTCAGTTTCCGCTTGCGGTGCTCCATGGTTTCCGTGCAGTTTCCATCTTGTATCTGTCCAGTTTACAATTTGGAAACTATGCGGAAACTGAGCGGAAACTGGATGGAATCCGGTTGTTTCCACCCAGTTTCCGCCCTGTTTCCGAATTCGGAAACTGGCACATTTCACCCAGTGATTATTGTTCAGTATATTCCACAAGATGGTTTCGCAGTATTTTGCCTTAAAAGGTGATATATCCATAGCATACGGACTACGCTATCGGTGATTATATCTTTCTTTCTGAAAGAAACTTGTTTTCAGTGATTCTTGAATACTTACCAAAACCAGCAAAATCTTTGACATTGTTTTCCTCCATGATGTCCTGTTGGTATGAGAAACAGATCCAGGAGTAGAAATTTTCAAATAATGCATTCAATGGGTGCATTAAATATTACAAGATATCATGCTTGTGTGTATAATGTACCATCTAACGCCACTCGCCCGAATATATTGTGTATGAGGAAAATTTGTTGTTTAGTTTGACAGTGGAATTTGCGATATTTAACTTTTATATAGCTAGGGATAGAAGACGATTCATTTCAATATCGCTAATTAGCCTCTATAGCGCTGGTCCAGAAGAGCCGATTAGTTATATATATATCAACAGGCAGTGATATGTTCATTCTCGTATCTGGTACCTTCTTTGCGTCTTGCACTTGTGTTATGGTGGACTTCGCGAGCTTGACATCCATTCCAAGTCCCACAAAGTTCTGGCTCATCTGTAAATAAGGGGAAAAAAGATAAGGCAATCTTCCAGGCACCGACATAAAGATTATGACATCTGAAAACGGTGACTTTGGTTGCAACACATTTGACAGCAATTTAGTAATTTTTCTCTGTTGAAAATTTGATTCGCGTAACCGCGTATTACCCCGATACGTGTAAGGCTATCAAATAAAACTCTTCAAGTTCTCATTGTCCCGATGATGAAACAAATTATACAGTATATAATTCTGGCCCTGACAATCGTTGTAAACTCCTGGCTGTATGGATCATGAGAACTAATCTTATTGGTGCACATGTACAGCGGAAGAAATAAAACCCAGATATAGACAACGTATATACGAACGATACCTTAGCAAATCGGGACTTTCTCCGAGGTGAGCTGGTGATCGCTTCCATGGGCTCTGAAATTAAAACCATTCCACAATTATATTTCAGTATTCTCCCCAGTATCTCACATGTTTATTTATCAGTATTCTGCAAGATTATTGTTCAGTATTCCACAGGATGATTACGCAGTATTTCGGCTTAAAAAAAGTGAACTAAGGTACCGGTGATTTGCCTTTTTTCTGAAAGAAACTTGTTTTCAGTGATTTTTGAATACTTACCAAAACCGGCAATATCTTTGTCATTGTTGTTGTCGGCCAGGGTGTCCTGTTGGTATGAAAACAAGATCCGTGAGAACAAATTTTCAAGAGAATGATTTAAATGAGGAAACCGAATTTTACAAATTAAACAAGAAGGCGATGCTTGTGTACCGTATATAATCCAAGGCTGTATTCACTCGGAAGCTTGCTGTTAGTTTGGTATTGGAATGAGAGACTGAGTGAGTGAATAGGGTTTGACGTCGCTTTTGTTTGGCATTGGAACTGTCAATATTCAATTTGGAGCTTAGGATCAAAGAAGTTGATGGGTGTCAGACGATTAATTTCAATAACGCTGATTAGTTTCAATAAAGCTGGTCCGGAACGGCCGATTGGTTATATATATCATGCTGCATGCTGTAATTTGATCTTTCTGGTATCTGGTACCTTCATTGCGTCGTGGCTAGATCTGGCCAGTGTGCGGGTTAATCCGAGCTCCACAAAATTTTGAGTCATCTGTAAATCAACAGAAATAATACATGAAATAAGGCAATCACCCGGGCTCTGCCATAAACATGATATCTGAAAATGGTGTCTTCAGGTGCAACACAATCAATAGAATGCAGAGGCAATATTTCTTATGAGTGGAAAATCTGATTCGAGGCATCGGATTACCCCAATATATGTTAGGATAATAACCAAAATTCTTAAAGTTCCCATTGTTCAAGTAATGAGGCAAATTATACAGTATTTTATCGCCCCTCCCCTCAGGGAAATATGGGTTTTATGGTAACATATATAGGCAGTAGGTTATTCATAGTTTTGCTATGTCCCGGACATGAACAATTCTTCGTGAACAAAATGCCTATCGCGATAGAACTTATTTTGAATATTCTGATCACCGAAATTTTCCACCCCGACAATTATTGCAAAATCCACATCTCTAGCGACGATGAGAACTAATCCTAATGGTGCATGAGTGTAGGATAAGAAAGAAAACACAGATATAGACAAAGTATATACGAACAATACCTTAGCAAATCTGGACTTTCTGCGAGGTGAGCTGGTGACCGCTTTCATGGGCTCTGAAATCAAAACCATTCCACAAGATTATCTTTCAGCATTCCCTTCAGTATCTCACATGTCGATTTACCAGTATTCCACATGATTATTGTTCAGTATATTCCACAAGATGGTTTCGCAGTATTTTGCCTTTAAAGGTGATATATTCATAGCATATGGACTACGCTATCGGTGATTATATCTTTCTTTCTGAAAGAAACTTGTTTTCAGTGATTCTTGAATACTTACCAAAACCAGCAAAATCTTTGACATTGTTTTCCTCCATGATGTCCTGTTGGTATGAGAAACAGATCCAGGAGTAGAAATTTTCAAAATAATGCATTCAATGGGTGCATTAAATATTACAAGATATCATGCTTGTGTGTATAATGTACCATCTAACGCCACTCGCCCAGATATATTGTGTATGAGGGAAGTTTGTTGTTTAGTTTGACAGTGGAATTGGCGATATTTAACTGTTATAGCTAGGGATAGAAGACGATTCATTTCAATATCGCTAATTAGCCTCTATAGCGCTGGTCCAGAAGAACCGATTAGTTATATATATATATATCAACAGGCAGTGATTTGTTCATTCTCGTATCTGGTACCTTCTTTGCGTCTTGCACTTGTGTTATGGTGGACTTCGCGAGTTTGACATCCATTCCAAGTCCCACAAAGTTCTGGCTCATCTGTAAATAAGGGGGAAAAAGATAAGGCAATCTTCCAGGCACCGACATAAAGATTATGACATCTGAAAACGGTGACTTTGGTTGCAACACATTTGACAGCGATTTAGTAATTTTTCTCTGTTGAAAATTTGATTCGCGTAACCGCGTATTACCCCGATACATGTAAGGCTATCAAATAAAACTCTTCAAGTTCTCATTGTCCCGATGATGAAACAAATTATACAGTATATAATTCTGGCCCTGACAATCGTTGTAAACTCCTGGCTGTATGGATCATGAGAACTAATCTTATTGGTGCACATGTACAGCGGAAGAAATAAAACCCAGATATAGACAACGTATATACGAACAATACCTTAGCAAATCGGGACTTTCTCCGAGGTGAGCTGGTGATCGCTTCCATGGGCTCTGAAATTAAAACCATTCCACAATTATTTTTCAGTATTTTCCCCAGTATCTCACATGTTTATTTATCAGTATTCTGCAAGATTATTGTTCAGTATTCCACAGGATGATTACGCAGTATTTCGGCTTAAAAAAAGTGAACTAAGGTACCGGTGATTTGCCTTTTTTCTGAAAGAAACTTGTTTTCAGTGATTCTTGAATACTTACCAAAACCGGCAATATCTTTGTCATTGTTGTTGTCGGGCAGGGTGTCCTGTTGGTATGAAAACAAGATCCGTGAGAAGAAATTTTCAAGAGAATGATTTAAATGAGGAAACCGAATTTTACAAATTAAACAAGAAGGCGATGCTTGTGTACCGTATATAACCCAAGGCTGTATTCACTCGGTTATATTGTATAGGGGAAGCTTGCTGTTAGTTTGGTATTGGAATGAGAGACTGAGTGAGTGAATAGGGTTTGACGTCGCTTTTGTTTGGCATTGGAACTGTCAATATTCAATTTGGAGCTTAGGATCAAAGAAGTTGATGGGTGTCAGGCGATTAATTTCAATAACGCTTGTTAGTTTCAATAAGGCTGGTCCGGAACGGCCAATTGGTTATATATATCATGCTGCATGCTGTAATTTGATCTTTCTGGTATCTGGTACCTTCAATGCGTCGTGGCTAGATCTGGCCAGTGTGCGGGTTAATCCGAGCTCCACAAAATTTTGAGTCATCTGTAAATCAACAGAAATAATACATGAAATAAGGCAATCACCCGGGCTCTGCCATAAACATGATATCTGAAAATGGTGACTTCAGGTGCAACACAATCAATGGAATGCAGATGCAGTATTTCTTATGAGTGGAAAATTTGATTCGAGGCATCGGATTACTCCAATATATGTTAGGTTATCAAATAAAACTCTAGTTCCCATTGTTCAAGTGATGAGCCAAATTATACAGTATTTTATCCTCCCCCCATCCCCCCGCCAGGAAATAATGCGTGTAGGGTAACATATACAGGCAGTAGGTCGTGCATAGTTCTATTTCCATCAACGATTAAAATAATGAAATCTGGAGACTATGGTTCAAGTTAATGCTTCAAAATACAATATTTAACAAAACAGAATATATTTCGTACACACATAGACAGTTATTGCAAAATCTAAACTGTGGCGGCCATGAAAGCGGATCTTAATCGTGCATGAGTAAAGCATAAGAACGAAAACACAGATTCTGACAATGTATATACGAACAATACCTTAGCAAATCTGGACTTCCTCTGGGGAGATCTGGTGACCATTTCCATTGACTCTGAAATTAAAACCATTCCACAAGATGGTATTTCAGCCTTCACTGCACTCAAAATAATAATCCGTTAAAATTTAACGTATTACTATCCGTTAGGTAGTTTTACTGGATTAATCCGTTATATAAACGGAAATAGTACGTTATAGTAAGGGAATCTTCCGTTGTTGTATTGCACTGACGGACTCATCCGTTACATCAACGGAATATCCCAGTCAGCAAGTAATTATTGGTCCCACCTGGGCAAACGTGGGCATGTCGCGGGCTGTGGGGGCATGGGCAACCCTACACTGGGTTAAGTACTGGGAAGCCCACATTCTGAATTGGGCTGTGTAGGCATCTCCACATTAACCTAACCACACCGGGCCGTCGTGGGCATCACCGCACCAAGAGTTATCTAACTTGAATGAACCTACTCATTTGTTTTACTTTTATGAGCAGGAAATTGTAATTTTAAAATTTATCTGCATGTATAATTACGTTTGCGATTAATGAGCAATATCGGAATTATATGCCAAACATGTCCGACTCTGTCCGATCGATAGAATTTTAATTTTTTTTAATTTCTTCCTCGACAAAGAGAAAGCACTGAATTAAAAACCACATGAGAGTTAATCAGCGCAGCCAATATCAATGCGGTTTGAGTTAAAATCGTTAAACATTGGATATTACGAACGATTCCGATGATCTATATACTGAGAGGATTTTTCTCTTTCTCTTAACTCGGACGTTAGAGTTACGTGAAAAAGTCCACTCAATATAAACCCAGTTTGCATGGGATAAAATTTAATAAATTTCCGGCTTTGAATCCGTTAAAAAATAAGAATCCGTTACAATAACGGAATATTCCCTCGATTCCCTGGGGACGGACTTTTCCGTTAAATTTAACGGATAATAAAATCCGTTGAATCCGTTAAAAAATAGGAATCCATTACAATAACGGAATATTCCCTTGATTCCCTGGGGACGGATTTTTTCCGTTCGAGTAAACGGAATTTTATTTTGAGTGTGTGGTATCTCACATGTTTATTTATCAGTATTCCACACGATTATTTTTCAGTATTCCACAAGATTACGCAGTATTTTGTCTTAAAAAATTGAACTATGGTATCGATGATTATCTTTTTTTGTGAAAGAAACTTGTTTTCAGTGATTCTTGAATACTTACCAAAACCGGTAATATCTTGGGCATTCTTGTTGTCGGCCAGGGTGTCCTGTTGGTATGAAAACAAGATCCATGAGTAGAAATTTTCACAAGAATGATTTAAATGAGGAAACCGAATTTTACAAATTAAACAAGAAGACGATGCTTGTGTACCGCATACAATCCAACGCTATATTCACTCGGATATATTGTATAGGGGAAGTTTGCTGTTAGTTTGATATTGGGGTGAGTGAGTGCAGGTTTAACGTCGCTTTCGTTTGGTATTGGAACCGTCAATATTTAATTTGGAGCTTAGGATCAAAGAAGTTGATGGGTGTCAGACGATTAATTTCAATAACGCTGATTAGTTCCAATAAGGCTGGCCCGGAACGGTCAGTTGGTTATATATATATATATATCATGCAACATGCTGTAATTTGATCTTTCTGGTATCTGGTACCTTCTTTGCGTCGTGGATAGATATAGCCATTTTTCTTTCTAAACCCAGCTCAAAATAGCTTTGAGTCATCTGTAAATGAACAAAAATAATTCATGAAATAAGGCAATCATCCGGGCACTGCCACAAACATGCATCTGAAAACGATGACTTCACATTCAACAAAACCAAGGAAATGCAGATCGAGGCATCGGATTACCCAAATATACTTTATAGGCTATCAAATAAAACTCAAGTTCCCATTGTCCCGTGTATGGGGCAAATTATAATACGGTGTATAATTCTAGTCCCCTCTCCTCGGTCAAGGCAATAATGCGTGTATGGTAACATATAAATGCAGCAGGTTATGCATACAGTTTTACTTCCATCAACATTTAAAATAATTTGAAGACGATGGTTCAAGTCAACCCTTCAAAATATAATGTTTAACGAAACATGATGTATTTCTCATATCATACCATTGGCTAATACTGTCAAATCTCAGTTTCCGGTCTGAATACTGTCCAGACATGAACAGTCCTTCGTTTGAATGAATAAAAAGCCTATCGGGATAGAAATTATTTTGGATATTCTAATCCTCGAAATTTCCCACCCAGGTAATTCTTGCAAACCTGTGTCGATCATGAGATATAATCTTAATCGTGCATGAATATATAGAGTGAGAAAGAAAACACAGATATGGACAACGTGTATACCAACAATACCTTAGCAAATCTGGACTTCCTCCGGGGTCGGTCGGTGACCGTTTCCATGGGCTCTGAAATTAAAACCATTCCGCAAGATGACTTTTCAACATTCACTGTCGTATCTCACATGCTGGTCTGTGTCCCAGTCGGAAATACTTCAATTTACATAAGTTTCTTCCAACATAATAAAAAACCGAAAATTACGTTCAGTTCTCACATTTTTTTTTTTTTTTAGTAGAATGGAAAATGTAAAATAAACGGTAGCAGTGCTGTACACGGTTTCCGTTCCATTTTGAAATGTGGATAATAAACCAAATTTGTACTTACTGTCAGGGGTTGAGATTGTGGGCATATCCATTGTGTCTATAAGAAAAAGTAAATAAGCAACAGTATTTTAAAAAGGGATGTGGGGTGTTCACCCCGGGTTCACTCTTTGAATCCATAAACTGTATGCACATTATATTGAATCGATCATGTTACACAATTTATTACGGTATGCGAACTGCAACTGATAACGCCAATGGAGACTATAGTCTGTAATTCCACGAATTCCATAATTCAATCCGCTCTTTCATCATTAATTCCTGGGTAGTGCTGTCTTGCCCCGGTGTCAGTGACACTGGTACACAGCACACGGGCAACCTTGTTATCTTCGGTTCGTTCTAATGATCATTTCAATATGTTTATAATATAGAGCGAGTGTTCAACTATTGATAACTGATAATATGGATAAAATATTCCTACTACTCCAAGAAAGGACCAATACGCTTCATTTATGATAATTCTGACAACTTCAGGTCGAAAATATATCAATTATCATCAATTAAAAATATATTCTGCGTTACAGAGATAGCGCAGCGCCAGGATGGACGAACCGGAGCTCATGCGGCCAGACACGTGTCGTTGAACTAAAGCGCAAAAGCTAATGTGTCTCTGAGTATCGTTACCATCGATTGTGATTCAGATGTACAAACCTAACATACATTTTCTTAAGGCAACTTTTGTGGTGTAACAAAGTTTCAAAGTGCTTTTTATTCGGAATTTCCGATTTTGGGAATTAAAATTTACGATATCGAGAATTCATGTCCCTCAATTTCCGATATCGGAGATTGCAATTCTCGATATCGAAAATTCTGGATAACTGTCGCGAGATGTGACTGAAATAATGTTGAAAGGGACGTTAAATCCTATTCACTCACTCACTCCGCCATATGGATCTAACTATATTCTCGTGATACGCATGGCAAGCCAAAGTACTTTCCCGATATCGAAAATTGCAATTCTGGATTTCGGAAATTGCAATTCCCTGCAATATGGAAAATTCGAGGACAATTCCCGATATCGCAAATTCTATATGGGAAATTGTCACTGAATTTCCGATATCGTAAATTAAGAATAAACAACACTTTGGCTTGCTATTCAAATACGAAGAATTCGCACAACAAACGTTTTCGTCATAGGAGATTCAAGATTTATTTTATTGGGTACCTGGATAGACTTGTTGCATTACTGAAAATTGTGAGTATAACAGTGTGTATTATTTGAACAAGCAGATTTCATATCCTGGTAAACCGTGACGCCATATACTGAGGATATACAATCGGTCTCTCTTCTTCATTAAGACAAGGTATCCACGTTGCCACACTTCCCCGCTTCTTCATAAGTATATGAACAATTTGTGGGAATGTTGGTTGATATATATATCTAGAAATTTTCTGCGATCCCATGCTACCCGTGCAATAACATATCCACTCGATGAGACAGATCATCAAAGGCTCCGTGTTATACATAACGTATATAACCACTCGACGAAACAGATAATCAAAGGGCCCGTGTTGTCCACTGTATATGCGTTTAACCTCTTGATGAAATGATCATCAAATGGTCCATGTTGTCCACTGTATAACGTATATACCACTTGATGAAACAGATCATCAAATGGTCTGTGTTGTCCACTGTTTAACCTATAACCACTTGATGAAACAGATCATCCAAGGGTCCGTGTTGTCCACTGTATATACGTATAACCACTTGATGAAACAGATCATCAAATGGTCCGTGTTGTCCACTGTTTAACCTATAACCACTTGATGAAACAGGTCATCAAAGGGTCCGTGTTGTCCACTGTATATACGTATAACCACTTGCTGAAACAGATCACCAAATGGTCCGTGTTGTCCACTGTTTAACATATAGCCGCTTGATGCAACAGATCATCAAGGGTTCAAGTTGCCTTTTGTATAACGTATACCCTACTGGATGAAACAGATCATCAAAGGAAAGCTTTAAAGAACTGCTAATAAGCCAATAGTATCTATTCATTTCCACTTTGTCTGAAGCGACAGTTTGATACAATGGAAACACATATAGTTACTACTCTCAACATCGCTAGTACTTACATACTTGTTCTCTGAGCAAGAGTCTTCTGTCATTGATTTCTAGCGCCTCTATTTGTTTATGGTCTATTCACGTTGCCACAGACGTGTGACGTCACTGACGCCACTGGAGCGACACGTAGTGGCGAACGTCATACAAGAGGGAAGCAACTCTGAATGTTACTTAGATGTGCTCATCGCCCAGCCCAGGATATAAAATCTACCCGCCCACATATAACATTTTTTATAGATTTGGACAGTCTACTTCCCTATTTCTCCTGTTCTGCCATGTTAAATTTCCAATTTTTGGGTGTCCACAATAGCTAGTGTCTGTCCACTGGATAGATGGATAGGTCTCTGTCACGAGGAGAACGATCACTCACTCTTCATGGCTCCCCCCATTTTCCCGTAAGATCGTTTGACCACTCTCCTCAAATTGCCAGCGCAGTGCAGAGTGAAATTGGAGTGAGTGGTCAAAATCCTGGATGAAACAGCTCTCGAAGATTATATAAAGACGATAGATTGGGATATGGCTAACACTATGCAGGGAGTAGGGGTGGTGTAGTGAGAGTGGAACGTTTCAACTGAAGTAGAAATTATTTCAACTCGAGTTAAAACATTTCAGCTGAGGTAGAAATTAAAAAAAAAAAGAATAAAGTGGTAAAATAAAATGCATGTCCCCTATGGGCCACCGTAGATTGAAGATTTATTTTATTGGGTACCTGGATAGTGTTGTTGCATCACTGAAAATTGTAAGTGAGTAATAGTGTATAATATTTGGACAGGCAGATTTCATATCCTGACTAAACTCCGTATATACTTCCCGGCTTCTTAAGTATGAACTATTTTGGGGGATGGCGGTTGCTTTGCCTTAAATATCTATAGAAAGTTCCAGAGGTCCCCAGTTCACTGTATACCGTATTTGATGGAACAGATCATCAAATAGTCCGTGCTGTCCATCGTATAACGTATAACCACTCGATGAAACAGATCATCAGGTCCGTGTTGTCCACTGTATACCGTATTTGATGAAACAGATCATCAAATGGTCCGTGGTATATCCACTGTATAATGTATAACCCAACTGATGAAACAGATCATCAAGAGGTTCAAGTTGCCCATTATGTGTCCTAATGTATTTGACGAACCAGGTCGTGAAAGGAAAGCTTTAAAGAACTGCCAATAAACCAATGGCATCCATTCATTTCCACTTTGTCTGAAGTGACAATTTGATACAATGTATACACGTATATAGCTACTACCCTCAACATCACTGGTACTTACATGCTTGTTCTCTAAGCAAGTCTTCTGTCATTGATTTCTAGCGCCTCTATCTGTTTATGGTCTATTGACGTTGCCAAAGACGTGTGACGTCACTGACGCCACTGGAACGACACCTAGCGGCGAACGTCATACAAGAGAGAAGTTGATTCAGGTGGTCATTATAGCTATGCTCATCGCCCTACCCAGCATATAAAAATTGCCCGTCCAAAATATAAGATATTTGAAGATTCGGACGGTCTACTTCCCTATTTCTCCTGTCTCTGTTATGTTAGGGGTTCTCCCTAACATCCCTGTACACTCTACATGAAAACATACAGAGAAGCCGTGTAGAGAACAAGTTGATATCTTTGTCTACGTAAATACAACATGATATTGAATTTTTTAACACAATGAAATAGATGTCGGGAAAACACATTGAAGCCGTAAATCTCTGACTCATGACATCAGGTCGTATAATATCGACTTGTAGGTTTTAGTTGGACGTCCTACTCCGACACAAATTACACAACAATTGGATATGGCGACATTATCATGACGTAAACAAAGGCATTACGTTTTAGCTTTGTGACGCTGTTGGCGTTACAATGGATATGTCGCCTAGAACATTCGCTTCGACTGCTCGCTACAAACGATCGTAATCAGACTCACGTCCGACGCCATGCACGGTGGGAAGGCTTAAATGGCCCTGTATCAATGGTGGCGTTGCCGGAACCTTTCGGTCTTCGAAGAGGACCCCCTGGACGTCGATAAGTTCTGACCCCGCACTAATATAAACAATCGAAATAACCGAGAACATTTATCTGGCACGCTATGGATAGCCTTCCGGAACATTATAGATATGTGGCTATTTTGTAGGCAAATTGGAATGCAGAACCATGTCAGGTTGTTTTATATTTGGGGAAAATCACTGAGAAACGTTGAAATTTGGACGTCAATGTCAGTTAGATTTCATCACATATGCGATATACACACTTATTAAGTATTCTCCATGGCTAAAATGATCTCTCTTACTTTGAATTTATTAGGTAAATTGCTATAATTCACGGAAATAACGCTGTTTTGTGTTTTGTGGCAAAACATGGTTCAGACGCTGGCACCGCAACCTCTGGGTTGAATCTCCGTCCGTATATTGTCCGAGCTGGGCTCCGTGCGGATGATGACATGTGAATAAAGTGACTGGGGTGGGGATAGGAGTAGTGACAGTATTGGGGGTTGGAGTGGGATGACTGTCAGATATGGGTAGATACTTCATGTAGGAAACTATTGTCCAATCCTTTGTGCAGTTGAAAAAGGTCGAGTCTAGACGCATTGTTGATCCTAGACTTGGCTATTCACAGCCAGAAAAAGGGTGATGACCCATCACCTTTTTATGGTAATGGTGCCTGTTCATCACCCTTTAAAGGTGATGAAACAGGGTGGTGGCTAATGTCGTCACCCTTTCATGGTTATAGCCCAGGTCGTCACACTTTTAGGGTAATGATCATCACCCTTTTAGGGCGATGACATAAAAATTTGGACTCATTGCTGATCACCCTATTAGGGTGATAGCCATCACCCTTTTACGGTGATGGTGGAAAAGGGTAATGGCTCTAAGTGCTGTCATCACCATTATAGGGTGATAAGTATCACCTTTTTTCTAGTTTGTTATTTGCATTATCTCGTGATTCTCGTGACTGACTTACATGGAATATGAACCCAGATATGTTTGGCGGACGTCATGGCTATAATGTGCTAGCCTCTGTTGGTCTCTGTGGGTGGGGGTGGGGGAGGGGACGGAGACGCGAGATAGTATATGCCCCATCTAGAAAGAGGTTAGACCCAAAATTTGTGCCTGTTACAACTGATAATATAACCCCTCCTGTCGGCGTCCAAAGTTTTCGGACTAGGAAAAGGTAAAGCCCACGACAGTAGACCTAAGTGGTGATTAGAGTTAACCCTATCAGGCCGGGGAGGGGAGCATTATAACCATGCAGTTTCTAAAATATTGGGCCTAATTCGCGGCAGCAAACAACAGTAGACATAAATGAGCCTATAATTAGGTATCGTAATTTATTTTTGAACAAAAAAAAATATAATAAAAATAAAAATCGTTTTCAATCGAAATCAAAAGGTCACACACACATCTATATATAGCAGGGCGGAATCAAATACACAATTGTATCGAGTGTGTTTGATAAAGAAGACTGACCTGCTAAATGTACGTTTGCGAGATGACGTTTTGGTTTTGGTTGGGTCCGTGTAACCTTGCACAATTCAATTTTCGTTTTTCGTTTTTGTGTTCTCAAAATCAAAAATTGAAAATTGACCGTCAATTTTCAATTTTCGTTTTTTGTTTTTGTGTTCTCAAAATCAAAAATTGAAATTTGACCGTCAATTTTCAATTTTCGTTTTTTGTTTTTGGTTTCTCAAAATCAAAAATTGAAAATTGACCGTCAATTTTCAATTTTCGTTTTTCGTTTCACTTGTCCCAAAAATGAAAATCAAATAATGAAAATTGCCTCGACTTGTCCGTTTTTCGTTTTTTGATTTTAACTTTGACTCGTCAATGTTAACTGCGCACGCGCAAGACTTATGATGTCACTTTCGGTTCGCGGAGTAGTATGGAAAGCGCAAATCGGATTGTTTAGGCAGGTGTGGAGCATAATATGGAAAAACAGTAGGGGGCAAGATGTGGGAGTTTCACTACACTATAGATCCCTGGAGCCAGGCATTCGAGCTAGAATATAATGGGCCAACTGCGCATAAGCGAGTAGGCAATCGTGCAGCAGGTGTGAAGCATTATATGGAGAACAACGGGGTTGATACACATGGGAGTTTCATTAAAGTAGGGTAGTATAATAAATACGTGGGTACCCTAATCACATCTTCATTTTATCTAGCCAATTTCTACGTTCCCACTTCGAACTTCCTTTGATATATCTGGACCCCTTCAATGTTCAAATAACTTATAAATAGACACGAGACGTCACTGACCTCGAAAACATTTGAAATTCGAAATGGGTCGCACAAGAGCCTTATTGATTGGCTGACCTAATTAGTGGGCACCTTATTAGGAGGAAAGACGCCGCTAATAGAGGATGATGTCACTCAACGTGACTTCATTCGCAATCGATGTACGCTCTGATTGGTTCTTCTGTCGTTAGTAGGTGAAATTTACACCTCGGATTTTGAACACTGAAGGGGTCAGATGAATCAAGGCAGGTTCGAAGTGGGAACGTAGAAATTGGCTCGATAAAATGAAGATGCCTAATCATAACCCCCAAGGAAACTTCCCACGTCGATGCGTTGAAGCGTTTGACACCCACACTTGCGTTGAAGCGTTTTTGACGCTGAACGTTGACGAGCATCTGAACGCTCCAACGATCCAGGTCCCAAAAATAGAGAATGAAGATTGGACCTGAAGCGTTGAAGCATTCAGACGTCTGACATCAAACGTGGCGATTGTGTGCTTGTTTGAAATGGTGGTTTACGGGCCGCATACTTACTCTTATTGGTATTAAATCTTTGTTGGTATCTTTATAAATACTATATTTCAAATCAATAGCAAATAGCGGTTGTCTGCATGAATGCTGTTCGCTTTTGTAGCGCTCTAAACATCTATTTTTAGAAATGAGAAAATCTAAGACTGCGTTCTGATTGGCTCAGGCCTCAAGGCCAATAACCATTGAGAACAGCGGGATGCCACATATCCAGACCTGTCTGGTGCATCTTCACAAGTCCAGGTAAATCGTGAATCCCCGCACATAGACTGCAGTACTCTCTGTTAATTCAAGATATTAACAGACAGTGATAGTGTACTGTTCCAGCTGTCTCCCCTTCAGAGATTGGTCATTCGACTCCGCCATTTCAAACTAAGACGAGCATTTTCATTGGATCACTATTTATAGGAGCCACCCCAATCTTCATACACAACCACGTGACTGTCTCAGTTGACCGATGACATAGCGCGGCATCGTTTTCGATTTCAAAATCTGGCGTATAACTGGGAAAATGTTGTTGTTGCTGCATCAGCCTATCATTGGCCCTCCGTAGAAGGGTCCAATACTATAGGCTATCCCCGCACAGGGTTTACTTGGACATTTTTGGTGATTCGAGTGAGTTCTTGAGTCGTTGCCTCAATCTCGAACATTTCATCCCCGAGGTTATTTTGAATTAGCATGTCGGTATCCCAAGCCGGCGGTTTTTGCCTTGACTCTCGATGTCGATTTCAGCCTGACATCAAAGTTATGCCAGCGATGTCACATCTCAAACCGTCCAGCTAGTGGATTGGAGTAATGAGCTAGCTGAACCTGTTGAATAATTGGTTTGATTTAGAGGATACCCCTTGATCTTTTTTTATCCAGAACTATCGTGTGCAACCATGCAACCAAGGCAATGTATAGATACCCTAACAAATCGATCAATACACTGGCTCCCGAGGATGGCCTGGTGGGCCACATGCCTCTCACGCTCCACACCTCTCATACGACACGATTTGCGTTTTCTATTCTACTCGTCGTACCGGAAGTGACATGATAACCCGTCCACATGAGAACTTAACATAGATACGTCAAAGTTAAAATCAAAAAACGAAAAACGGACAAGTCGAGGCAATTTTCAATATTTGATTTTCATTTTTGCGTGAAGCAAAACGAAAAACGAAAATTGAAAATTGACTGTCAAATATCAATTTTCGTTTTTTGTTTTTGTAATCCCAGAATCAAAAATTGAAAATTGACGGTCAAATTTCAATTTTTGATTTTGAGAACACAAAAACAAAAAACGAAAATTGAATTGTGCAAGGTTACACGGACCTGGTCGTTCAAGTAAACAATTGTGGGTTAATTGCCTGATACTCACCAATTATTATAATTTTTCAGCCGATTGTTACATCCACTGAATACCAAACATTATAGAACTCGAGCATGGAATATCGTAATAGGCCTATCGCTTCATATTTCCAGAATGAGTATTCAATTACATTCAAGTTAGGTTTAATATTGTATATGTTTTACACAGCTAGTAAAGACAAAAATGACAACAATTTAGAAAGACTTTATTTGCATTTGGATCAATCGTAGAAGTCGCAAATCCGCAGTTATAATTCAATCTCCTGGTATAGAGTGGGTTTTAACCCTTTCTTACATAATGGCAACATATGTTGCCATTCCTTTCTAGAAGTGTGACCGAAATTTTGTGGTCAAGTACCCCTGGTTTCACACTGGTAGCTTCTGTTGCCAATTGTAGTCCCTTAAACTGCTAGTAGGTGGCGCTGTCTGTACATCCTGGTGACAGAAAAATGGCGGCACCCGCAAGATGCAGGTAAGTGTACACTGACCATTATTGTTCTATGTTTGTATCTGCAAAGTCTTGACAATTGTGTTCTGTAATAGTGCAAAGTTCTAACATATAGTTCAGGCCTTCTTGCTAACTGATTTTTGTCCACACAAAGGAAATATTCAACGAAATATAGCTTATTTTCTTTGAGAGTAGCATATGTTGCCAGTATGCGCACATGGTGTTCACATGACCGCAACATATGTTGCCGGAATGTATCCATGGTATAGCCACTGACAATAGTTGTTTATACGTACTCCAGAAGATATGCAGTTGTTTATAACTTGTTAAATCAATGCCAATTATAAGATTTGTCTTCTGAAAAGGCATTTGAGGGCATTTCACTGTCGACTCGTTGCTCAACTTTACTGTACTTCAGCCCATGGAGCATCCGTCATGCCCTTCAGATATATTGCCGATGACAATTGTTTATACGTTTATGTTTACTATGTCAATGAAAATTAGACAGTTTGATCTTCAGAAAGTGTTCGTGTACATTTCATCGTTCTTTCGGACATAACCTATACAGTGCTGTACCTCACGCTTCATGGGTCACTTACTGTGTATGTAATGAATAAAATGAAAATATTGTATATTTCGTGTCCTTTTCTGCGCAATGGCAACATATGTTGCCATGTTAGAGACCCGCTCGGGATCATGTGTATCGAAAAAAAAAATACATAGACTTGGGTTATGCGCATGGAATGCAAGCTGGATGCCAAATTTCGACTCTGTACCATACTTGCTTCTAGTGTCATGCATGAAAGGGTTAAACATGACATGAAAAGAGAAAACGAGTTGCAGTGAATCAAATTCTGAATGAAAGAATATGCACAATGTTTCAGTCTATTTTTTCCGATGTTATTTTGAACGCAAAGGACCTTGTATTTTTAGATGGGAAAGAAATTACAAGAAATTGTTCAATTGACATAGAGTACAACATTATATTATATACTCAGAAAAAATCAAGGCGCCGAGTCTCATCATTCTCGAGTAACGGGGCCGTAAAGTAGTGCATTTGTGCAAAATAGTTGATTCTGAGGTGAAAACAATTCCTACTGTTCTCTGTAAACATATGAAGATAAACGATAACCAGAACCAGATTTGGTCTACGATTACCGTACATATTGGGACAGCGAGTATGCTGTATCAAGCTGGTTCGTTTATCTTCAAATGTTTATAGAAAAAAACAGGAGGTGTTTTCACCTCAAAATTGGCGATTTTGCATGTATACGCACTGCTTCACGACCCTATTTTTCGAGAATGAGGAGAATCAGTGCCTTGAAACTTTTCTGAATATACAATATAATATTGTACTTTATGCCAACTGAACAATTTCTTGTATATGTAATATTTTAGTTTTGGCACTTCTGCCGCACCTGTTCTGGGGCCATTTACCCACCTAAACATACATTGTCCTTTGCGACCTCCAGCTAAAAATTAGATCAAGCTGACGGCCGCAATCTTCCGTGAAGGTCGGAGACATAGAAATCCAAAACGCCGGTTTTTCTGGAATAAGCTTGACAAATAATTCGAAAGTGGTAATTTATTGGAGAGATGAGTTTCATCTCAGCATCGCGAATAATTAGAGAAATTACCGTAAATCTCAATCATTATATCCTCCGATCCTGAAGTTTTAACTTTGCATATGCATATGTTATTAATTCTTAGAACCTAGGTATAGGTTAGACTTGACCAGTTATCCTAGTTGTACCTGCGTGTTGAGAAATTGATGTATGTTCTTACGTATATCACCTGCCTTGATCACATTATCAGTAATGACATGCGCGATGACCTTGAGATCAAGGAAACGTAACTCTCCCTGGAGCCGGTTGTTCAACGGTGGTATAAATTTATCCCCGGATTAGTGAAAACCCGGGGATAAATTTCAAAACTCAGCGATAGTTAAACCTGGAGGTAAATAGATGTTGGTTGAAACGTGGTTTAGCCTGTGGGTCATCATTCTTGGTCCGAATGGGCCGTGTGAGATATCAGTTTGAAGCGCTCGTGGAGGAGCATCCGATTGGACAGCTGTGTAGTTAAAGATGCGCATCTCAAATCAAGAACTCTAGGTCTGTTTGTCCTTTAGATATTTTGTTCACAATCTAATATGACTGCTCATCATATGTTGACCTCTGTGATTCTTCAGAATAGGTCAAGGGCAGTTCAGAGTAACTTTGACATAAAGGCCTTCATAAGGCATCATTGAGCCAAAGATCGAGGTGATAGCTCTATTTGTTACTGATTGTTTACCAGGTAAAAATGTACAAATCTTCAATGAAAACCTTCAATCACTCATGAACGTGCTAAAACCCGAAAGAAAAAAATGTATCATTATGGGGGATTTTAATATTGATTTATTCAAAACTGATAAACATGAACCTTCCAGGCAGTTTTTGGAAATAATGAAATCACACTACTTTTTTCCTAAGATAACTAAACCAACTCGGGTTAAAGTTAATTCCGCGACATTGATTGACAATGTATTTCAAAATTTTCATGAAGATAACTTGATGTCTGGTATTCTCCTTTCAGACATAACCGACCATTTTCCAGTTTTCCAAATAAACAAAGCGTCGTTCATCCCGCCGTCCACTGATAACACATTTACTTTTAGAAGAATTAATCAGGAGCAAATATTAATTTTTGAAGAGAGGGTGAAAAATATAGATTGAAGCGATGTTACTAATGAAACCAGCGATGTTAATAAAGCATTCGAATTGTTCTCTGATAAATTCAATTTTGCGTACGACGAGAGTTTTCCTGTTGTCTCATCAACAGTCTCAAAATTCAAAATTAGAAAACCCTGGATAACTTATGGTATTCTTACCTCTATTCGTGAAAAAAACAAACTTTACAGGCAACACACAAAAGGTACTAATATGGAAGTTACCCGTCAATATAAACAGTATAGGAATAAATTGGTTTAAACAATATTTTATTGAATCAGTGGGAGCACAATGAGCCAGAGCTCGTTAGTGTGTCTCCCAGTCGTATATACAACAATAGTTATTCAACACATACACATAGAAGAATATGTACATATTCATTTATGGCAGGATACTTTATATGATGAGTGATGATGTAAATGTTTTAGTAGTAAAGAATAAACATACAAAATTTTTTTTCGGTTTAAATAAGTTATTTCCATTAATGCTGTACTATTAAAACGTAGTATTGGACGGAGGGAGTGTCATTGGTCAGAAGCTGCATCTGGGGCGAATGACCTACATATAAAGAAATGTTTCATTTCTATCTGATCGCGAAAATCACAAATCAGCGTTGGAACCTGTTGGTTTCTATAACAAAAGCTCCCAGGTGCATCTGGATATTAATATTTTCTGTTAGACTTTTATCACAATCTCCAAAAAGGAGATTGGGACAAGTGACAGAATAGGGATCATCGTAGATGTCCAGCAGATTAGCAATCAAACGTTGTCTTTGAGTGATAAAAAAGGGACAGTGGAAGAAAAAGTGCTCGACAGTTTCGTCAAGGCAGCCGCAGTTACATATCGCGTTGTCGCTTACATGATTGTCAAACAAGTGTCGTTTCAAGTTGCTGCATCCATTACGAATTCGACATAGTAGGATGTTTTTTGACCTTGGGCCAATATAATTCCAAGGAGGAGGGATAGGTTTAGGATACATTTTTATTAATTGGTGTTTGAACTGTGGAAGGCTAGCAGAATTCCTCACGGGAACGGGTAGAGTATTCCAATCACGAATTGTAGCTGGGAAAAACGAACTACGGAAGAGTTCAGTGCGGCACCGGTGTGGTGTAAATTGATCCACATGACGTATATGATATGGGTTTCTGTCACGTGCGAGTGGAGGAAGATGTCTATTCAGTGCTAAAGGGGCCATACCATTGACTATTTTGTATAGCATGGCAAGACGATGCATATATCGTCTGGTGGATAACAATTCGAAACCGGACTCAGTGTACAAAGTTTCAGATGAACAGCTTCTTGTGAAGCCAGTAATCACTCGCAGTAATTCTTTCTGGATGTTTTCTAATTTGTTAACTAGGATATTGTCTATATTATCCCAAACGATATCGGCATATTCTAAACTTGGTCTAATAAAACTTTTGTACATAATTTCCAGGCTTTTTCGGTCCAACAAATACTTTAAGCCCCTCAGAATGGATAATTTGCGTTGTGCTGTAACTATTATGTTCTCTATATGGTCGTGCCATGTAGCCCTATTATTGAGAGTTAGTCCGAGATGTTTATGATTCAATGAAGCAGTCACCAGTTTCTTGTCGAAGACAATATCAACATGAGATTGATGTAGTCGCCTCGATATCAAAAGGGAGATTGTTTTAGAAGCATTGAAGTCAACTAACCACCGGGCGGCCCAGTCAGTTATGAGACTCAGGTCATAGTTAATGCTGGGAAGAGTGGTAGTGAGTTGATCAGAAACGATATATAAACATGTGTCATCTGCAAATATGCGTATGTTGTTAAGGATTCCAATGGGTAGATCATTGATAAACAGGAGGAATAAGAGTGGACCCAGAACTGATCCTTGTGGAACACCAGCGTGTATACGTAAGGACTCTTGACTCGATTCCATTAAGTACTACTTTATGGAATCTATTCTTCAAATAACTGTCTAACCACTTGATCAAATTACCACAAATTCCAAATTGTTTAAGTTTTTGTATTAGTCCTCGATGCCATACCCGATCGAATGCTTTAGAGATATCAAAGAAAACGAACTGTACTTCTTTTTGTTGGTCAAGAGCAGTAACTATGTCGTTGTATATATCAAGCAACTGTGTAACTGTGGACTGTGACGGTAAAAAACCAGACTGGTTCTTTGTTATATCATATTTAACATAGTTATAGATATACTTCGCAACTACCCGCTCCATTACCTTGCTAAGACAGCTCAATAGTGAGATGGGACGGTAGTTCGAGCACAATTCACTTGCACCTTCTTGAAGATAGGTGTAACATTGGCGATTTTCCAGTGATTAGGAAAAATTCCAGAATTTAGTGATAGGTTAAAGAACTGTGCTAGGACAGGGGCCAGAATAAATCTACCTTCGTGGAGACATTTTGGACTATAATGTGGTCGGGACCTACAGCTTTAGTTACATCGAGGGTCGACAGAATTTCAAGTACATCATTGGTGGATACAGAGAGTTGGTCAAGAGTGTTATCAGTATACAGGGTAAATGGTGGGAGTTCAGAATGAGAACTATTTAATTTTGTTATGTTAGTGAAGAATTCATTTAAAATAGATTTGCCTTGTCCTTGCTGTCATAGGCGAAAGTATGATCAGCCCGTTTAAGGGGTGGGATTTCGTTGAATGTGGAATTGCAATCTTTTAGTAGAGATTTGCCTAATTTCCACCAGTATTTAGACCCAACGCGACCGTTCTGGATTTTTTCGGCCGTTTTTTGTTTAAAGTTGGTCTTTGCTATTCGAACGAGGTGATTAACCTGGTTACGTTGCTTGTGAAATTTCGCGATATCCAGTTCAGACCTTGTTTTCCTGCTTTTCTTATACAATTTGTCTCTAATTCGCATTTCATGTTTAATATTATTGGACATCGAAGGTTTATCATCAGGTTTAATAAGCACAATTTTATGCGGGATACTTTGGTCAGATGCACAAGAAATGTTATGAGAGATTTTTTCGCAAAAATCATCAATTACATGATCACCGGTTGGTATAGACCAGTCAGAATTGGCTAGTGTTTCGTTAAATTTAGTCCAGTCAGCATTATTATAATTCCAGAGAGTGCGTTGGTAACGGCTTTTCTTGGGGATGCGAGATTTCAAGTTAAGAAATGTTGGGCAGTGGTCACTGCAGATGGGTGCTAAGACCTCACTATTGATTACCAATTGATATTTATTACATAGTATGGGGTCCAGCAGAGAATTTGAGACTGGTCGTGTAGCTTCCTTTACAAGTTGACTGAAGCCAAAACTGGGAATTATATCTTTCAGGTGATGTAATGAATTATTGAACAGATCCTCATTCAGGTCCCCAATGATTATAACATTTTTACCTGGGTTAGCATCGAGGACTAGTTCTATGTCGTCGGAAATAACCTGCCATTTATCAACGGTTGTTTTAGGTGAGCGATATAATGTACAAATTAATGTTTTGGGATTGTCGTGTATCTCAATCCACACCATCTCCAGGTCTCGACTCTCATACTCTTTCCGATGGGAAACTGCGATTTTTTCAGAAATATATACGCACACACCTCCCCATGCGTGCTGGCGATCACAGCGGAACGGATCTCTAAAACCAGGCAATCGCACATTTTTGTTTTCTACAAGCGGGGTAAGATGGCTTTCGGTGATTGCAATGATGTCATACTGGCTCAGATTAGCATGCACCAAATCTAATTTGTCCTTCAAACCACATACATTATAGTGAACAATCGATAGTTCACGACGTGCTGCCGGTCCTGGATTACTTCCTATATCTCCGGACAGAATTAACAAGAAACTTATGATTGCAAAGCCATTGGCATTGTTTAGAAGAAGAATTTTGAGTATGCAAGTTGTTATAAATGTAGCCATACGCGTTATACCCCAGAATGACCATGGAAAGCGAAAACGAAAATAAAACAGGAGCTTTCTGCTGAAAGCGCGACCAAATAATCCAATTGCCGCGCGATAACATGCTAAGTCATTACCCATTGTCTATTACGTCATAGTTACGGACAAAATGAATGTGTTGCGCGGCCGGGTCATCAACACAGATGCAGCAAAGTGAATGACACTCCGTTTCAACAAAATAGTACAACATTACAAATATAACTGAAACAATAAACAATATCACTATATACATATAAATTGTGTTTGTCGTGTTGGCGTGTTAACAACATAGGGGCTAGGAAGTGACATCTGAAGGACCTACACCTTATCTTTACTGGCCGATGAGCCTGCTCGGTATTCTATAACATAAATATAGGGTTATAAACCATAGGGTCTAGGTGTCCATCATTCGTTCAGGAACCACGAGAAAAGAAAGACCAGAGGTCTAAATAGCGGTGAATTCAAAAGTAAGATTATTCGGTCGTATGAGGCATGAACAACAACAACAACATGGACTATCGACCTGTAGATAAATTATATTGCACTGTAATAATAAGTGTGCTCAAACCTAAGTGGGTTTTTTGGCACGGAATGAGTGAAAATAAAAACAGCATTTCCATAGTGGTTCCTGACAAGTACTCATGCTGTTACTATTCTGGGTCTTTTATGTGTCTTTCTATTGATAGGTTTTCTTATTTCATCGGGATAGGATCAACAGAGGCCACGAAGCAAATCCACGTTGCCGTAAATAAAGGACTGGACACTTTCCGTTAACCCACCTACCAGTCAAAAACAGAAGCAAGCTGTCCGTCGATATAATCTACCTAGTTAGATTAAATTACAGTTTAATCAATAGAATTCCATGAAATTATCAAATTGTCAAGTTCGAATATAGAAATAATTCTTGTCAATATCTTATGTTGTAATATCGTAATATTTCAATATCGTAAAATTTTGAAATTAGGTTCGCCAGCGGCGCTAGTTATAGCACATATTATCGGTATTAGTTATAGCACATATTATCAGTATTAGTTATAGCACATATTATCGGTATTAGTTATAGCACATATTATCGGTATTAGTTATAGCACATATTATCGGTATTAGTTATAGCACATATTATCAGTATTAGTTATAGCACATATTATCGGTATTAGTTATAGCACATATTATCGGTATTAGTTATAGCACATATTATCAGTATTAGTTATAGCACATATTATCGGTATTAGTTATAGCACATATTATCGGTGTTAGTTATAGCACATATTATCGATATTAGTTATAGCACATATTATCGGTATTAGTTATAGCACATATAGCACATATTATCGGTGTTAGTTATAGCACATATTATCGGTATTAGTAATAGCACATATTATCGGTATTAGTTATAGCACATATTATCGGTATTAGTTATAGCACATATTATCAGTATTAGTTATAGCACATATTATCAGTATTAGTTATAGCACATATTATCAGTATTAGTTATAGCACATATTATCAGTATTAGTTATAGCACATATTATCAGTTTTAGTTATAGCAATACATCGGTACTAGTTATAGCACATATTATCAGTATTAGTTATAGCAACATATTATCGGTATTAGTTAGTAGTAATATATTATCGGTATTAGTTATAGCACATATTATCGGTATTAGTTATAGCAATATATTATCGGTGTTAGTTATAGCACATATTATCGTATTATTATAGCACATATTATCAGTATTAGTTATAGCACATATTATCGGTATTAGTTATAGCACATATTATCGGTATTAGTTATAGCACATATTATCGGTATTAGTTATAGCACATATTATCAGTATTAGTTATAGCACATATTATCAGTATTAGTTATAGCACATATTATCGGTATTAGTTATAGCACATATTATCGGTATTAGTTATAGCACATATTATCGGTATTAGTTATAGCACATATTATCGGTATTAGTTATAGCACATATTATCGGTATTAGTTATAGCACATATTATCAGTATTAGTTATAGCACATATTATCAGTATTAGTTATAGCACATATTATCGGTATTAGTTATAGCACATATTATCGGTATTAGTTATAGCACATATTATCGGTATTAGTTATAGCACATATTATCAGTATTAGTTATAGCACATATTATCAGTATTAGTTATAGCACATATTATCAGTATTAGTTATAGCACATATTATCGGTATTAGTTATAGCACATATTATCGGTATTAGTTATAGCACATATTATCGGTATTAGTTATAGCACATATTATCGGTATTAGTTATAGCACATATTATCGGTATTAGTTATAGCACATATTATCGGTATTAGTTATAGCACATACTATCGGTATTAGTTATAGCACATATTATCGGTATTAGTTATAGCACATATTATCGGTATTAGTTATAGCACATATTATCGGTATTAGTTATAGCACATATTATCGGTATTAGTTATAGCACATATTATCAGTATTAGTTATAGCACATATTATCAGTATTAGTTATAGCACATATTATCGGTATTAGTTATAGTACATATTATCGGTATTAGTTATAGCACATATTATCGGTATTAGTTATAGCACATATTATCGGTATTAGTTATAGCACATATTATCAATATTAGTTATAGCACATATTATCGGTATTAGTTATAGCACATATTATCGGTATTAGTTATAGCACATATTATCGGTATTAGTTATAGCACATATTATCGGTATTAGTTATAGCACATATTATCGGTATTAGTTATAGCACATATTATCGGTATTAGTTATAGCACATATTATCGGTATTAGTTATAGCACATATTATCAGTATTAGTTATAGCACATATTATCAGTATTAGTTATAGCACATATTATCAGTATTAGTTATAGCACATATTATCAGTATTAGTTATAGCACATATTATCGGTATTCGAAATCTAATTCAATGGGTGCAGTAATTTGTGACACAAATCATTGATGGCTCATATGAAATTCCGATGGATGCTATTCAATAGATCAGTTTACGATCAAATTGATACACGTGTGCTAGATTAGTCATTAGGTTAAACCCTACGGATGTACAGTTATTTCATAGCCATTGTGTAAGTGGTATATCATTACCTAATTCTAAAATAAAATTGAAAGAGTTTTACACCATTATGGATCAATCAGTCATGTATGTCACGAGTAACGGAGAGCAATAGACTGTTCAGATACAACAAATGCGTCCGGATGGGATACTATCGAGTTCCAGTACTGTAATTTAAGAGCCTGGACAGCGAACAAAGTAAAACTGGGACCATATGAGAAGTGCAATGGTCAAGTACCGTACTGCTGTATGGACATATAAACGTAATTATTACATGATATATAATCAAATTGTCCAATTAGGTAAGGTCAAAACATCGTCAGACATATTAGATCTATGCTGAATGGATGAGATGTAATTAAATTAATTTCAATCAGGTGAGATGAAATTATCGCAAGACACTTTAAAATCAATGCTAAATGGATGAGATGTAATCAAATTAAATTAAATTAAACTAGAGGTTCCGCTTTGACCCTTGGGTTGCCGCTCCGGCATGAAGCCTATGCTGGTTGTTTTTTTAAGCAAAAACATACGTCTCCCCCAACCTCCCACCTTGCCTTGAGTGGGCACATTATTTAAGGGAAAGTCCTATAAAATTAATGTAGAAATAAGTGTCAAGTAGTTCTCCTGATATCTTGCCGACAAGGTCTGTATATACATGTACAATTAGATGAATGGATGGACGGACAATGGACAAGGATAAATGCACGCACAAACCAAAATCTAATCAAATGAGGGGGCTATTCCAATGAACCTTCCAATTTTGGTGAAATTCCGTTCAGTAGTTCTCAAGATATCTTGCAGACAAGGCCTGTATACGCATGTTCATGAAGATGGACGGACGATGGACATGGATGAACGCACACACACACACCAAAACCTAATCAGATGAGAGGCTATCCCAATGAAGCTTCCATCCAAGTTTGGTGAAATTCTGTCCAGTAGTTCTCAAGATATTTTGCAGACAAGGCCTGTATATACATGTATAAGTAGATGGACAGACACCGAACACGGATGAATGCACGCACAGACACCAAAACCTAATCAAATGAGGAGGCTATCCCACTGAAGCTTCCGTCCAAGTTTGGTGAAATTCCGTCCAGTAGTTCTCAAGATACCTTGCAGACAAGGCCTGTATATACATGTACAAGTAGATGGATGGACGGACACCGGACATGGATGAATGCACACACACACACACCAAAACCTAATCAAATGAGGGGGCTATCCCACTGAAGCTTCCATCCAAGTCTGGTGAAATTCCGTCCAGTAGTTCTCAAGATATCTTGCAGACAAGGTCTGTATATACATGTACAAGTAGATGGACGGACGGACAGACACCGGACACGGATGAATGCACACACACACACCAAAACCTAATCAAATGACGGGGCTATCCCAATGAAGCTTCCGTCCAAGTTTGGTGAAATTCCATCCAGTTGTTCTCAAGATATCTTGCAGACAAGGCCTGTATACACATGTACCAGTAGATGGACGGACGGACGGATACCGGATACGCATGACTGCATGCCCACACACCAAAACCTAATCAAATGGGGGGGGCTATCTCACTGAAGCTTCTATCCAAGTTTGGTGGAATTCCGTCCAGTAGTTCTCAAGATATCTGGCAGACAAGGCCTGTATATACATGTACATGAAGATGGACGGATGGACGGACGATGGACACGGATGAACGCACACACACACGAAAACCTAATCAAATGAGAGGCTATCCCAATGAAGCTTCCATCCAAGTTTGGTGAAATTCCGTCCAGTAGTTATCAAGATATTTTGCAGACAAGCCCTGTATATACATGTACAAGTAGATGGACGGACGGACGGACACCGGACACGCATGAATGCACACACACACACACCAAAACCTAATCAAATGATGGGGCTATCCCAATTAAGCTTCCATCCAAGTTTGGTGAAATTCCACCCAGTTGTTATCAAGATATTTTGCAGACAAGGCCTGTATATACATGTACAAGTAGATGGACGGACGGACGGACACCGGACACGCATGAATGCACACACACACACACACACACACACACCAAAACCTAATCAAATGACGGGGCTATCCCAATTAAGCTTCCATCCAAGTTTGGTGAAATTCCACCCAGTTGTTCTCAAGATATCTTGCAGACAAGGCCTGTATATACATGTACCAGTAGATGGACGGACGGACGGATACCGGACACGGATGAATGCACACACACACACCAAAACCTAATCAAATGGGGAGGCTGTCCCAATGAAGCTTCCATCCAAGTTTGGTGAAATTCCATCCAGTAGTTCTCAAGATATCTTGCAGACAAGGCAAGGGGACGGACAGACATCCATCCAGACATCCAGACATCCATCCATCCAGACAGACAGACAGACAGCACAAACACTAGATGTCTCCCCCCAACATAGTTGGGGGAGACATAATGAGGGGGCTATCCCACTATAGCTTCTATCCAAGGGGAGTGAGATTCCGTCCAGTAGTTCTCAAGATATCAAGATGTCATACTGGCTCAGATTAGCATGCACCAAATCTAATTTGTCCTTCAAACCACATACATTATAGTGAACAATCGATAGTTCACGACGTGCTGCCGGTCCTGGATTACTTTCTATATCTCCGGACAGAATTAACAAGAAACTTATGATTGCAAAGCCATTGGCATTGTTTAGAAGAAGAATTTTGAGTATGCAAGTTGTTATAAATGTATATATGCGTTATACCCCAGAATGACCATGGAAAGCGAAAACGAAAATAAAACAGGAGCTTTCTGCTGAAAGCGCGACCAAATAATCCAATTGCCGCGCGATAACATGCTAAGTCATTACCCATTGTCTATTACGTCATAGTTACGGACAAAATGAATGTGTTGCGCGGCCGGGTCATCAACACAGATGCAGCAAAGTGAATGACACTCCGTTTCAACAAAATAGTACAACATTACAAATATAACTGAAACAATAAACAATATCACTATATACATATAAATTGTGTTTGTCGTGTTGGCGTGTTAACAACATAGGGGCTAGGAAGTGACATCTGAAGGACCTACACCTTATCTTTACTGGCCGATGAGCCTGCTCGGTATTCTATAACATAAATATAGGGTTATAAACCATAGGGTCTAGGTGTCCATCATTCGTTCAGGAACCACGAGAAAAGAAAGACCAGAGGTCTAAATAGCGGTGAATTCAAAAGTAAGATTATTCGGTCGTATGAGGCATGAACAACAACAACAACATGGACTATCGACCTGTAGATAAATTATATTGCACTGTAATAATAAGTGTGCTCAAACCTAAGTGGGTTTTTTGGCACGGAATGAGTGAAAATAAAAACAGCATTTCCATAGTGGTTCCTGACAAGTACTCATGCTGTTACTATTCTGGGTCTTTTATGTGTCTTTCTATTGATAGGTTTTCTTATTTCATCGGGATAGGATCAACAGAGGCCACGAAGCAAATCCACGTTGCCGTAAATAAAGGACTGGACACTTTCCGTTAACCCACCTACCAGTCAAAAACAGAAGCAAGCTGTCCGTCGATATAATCTACCTAGTTAGATTAAATTACAGTTTAATCAATAGAATTCCATGAAATTATCAAATTGTCAAGTTCGAATATAGAAATAATTCTTGTCAATATCTTATGTTGTAATATCGTAATATTTCAATATCGTAAAATTTTGAAATTAGGTTCGCCAGCGGTGCTAGTTATAGCACATATTATCGGTATTAGTTATAGCACATATTATCGGTATTAGTTATAGCACATATTATCAGTATTAGTTATAGCACATATTATCGGTATTAGTTATAGCACATATTATCGGTATTAGTTATAGCACATATTATCGGTATTAGTTATAGCACATATTATCGGTATTAGTTATAGCACATATTATCGGTATTAGTTATAGCACATATTATCGGTATTAGTTATAGCACATATTATCAGTATTAGTTATAGCACATATTATCAGTATTAGTTATAGCACATATTATCAGTATTAGTTATAGCACATATTATCGGTATTAGTTATAGCACATATTATCGGTATTAGTTATAGCACATATTATCGGTATTAGTTATAGCACATATTATCAGTATTAGTTATAGCACATATTATCAGTATTAGTTATAGCACATATTATCAGTATTAGTTATAGCACATATTATCAGTATTAGTTATAGCACATATTATCGGTATTCGAAATCTAATTCAATGGGTGCAGTAATTTGTGACACAAATCATTGATGGCTCATATGAAATTCCGATGGATGCTATTCAATAGATCAGTTTACGATCAAATTGATACACGTGTGCTAGATTAGTCATTAGGTTAAACCCTACGGATGTACAGTTATTTCATAGCCATTGTGTAAGTGGTATATCATTACCTAATTCTAAAATAAAATTGAAAGAGTTTTACACCATTATGGATCAATCAGTCATGTATGTCACGAGTAACGGAGAGCAATAGACTGTTCAGATACAACAAATGCGTCCGGATGGGATACTATCGAGTTCCAGTACTGTAATTTAAGAGCCTGGACAGCGAACAAAGTAAAACTGGGACCATATGAGAAGTGCAATGGTCAAGTACCGTACTGCTGTATGGACATATAAACGTAATTATTACATGATATATAATCAAATTGTCCAATTAGGTAAGGTCAAAACATCGTCAGACATATTAGATCTATGCTGAATGGATGAGATGTAATTAAATTAATTTCAATCAGGTGAGATGAAATTATCGCAAGACACTTTAAAATCAATGCTAAATGGATGAGATGTAATCAAATTAAATTAAATTAAACTAGAGGTTCCGCTTTGACCCTTGGGTTGCCGCTCCGGCATGAAGCCTATGCTGGTTGTTTTTTTAAGCAAAAACATACGTCTCCCCCAACCTCCCACCTTGCCTTGAGTGGGCACATTATTTAAGGGAAAGTCCTATAAAATTAATGTAGAAATAAGTGTCAAGTAGTTCTCCTGATATCTTGCCGACAAGGTCTGTATATACATGTACAATTAGATGAATGGATGGACGGACAATGGACAAGGATAAATGCACGCACAAACCAAAATCTAATCAAATGAGGGGGCTATTCCAATGAACCTTCCAATTTTGGTGAAATTCCGTTCAGTAGTTCTCAAGATATCTTGCAGACAAGGCCTGTATACGCATGTTCATGAAGATGGACGGACGATGGACATGGATGAACGCACACACACACACCAAAACCTAATCAGATGAGAGGCTATCCCAATGAAGCTTCCATCCAAGTTTGGTGAAATTCTGTCCAGTAGTTCTCAAGATATTTTGCAGACAAGGCCTGTATATACATGTATAAGTAGATGGACAGACACCGAACACGGATGAATGCACGCACAGACACCAAAACCTAATCAAATGAGGAGGCTATCCCACTGAAGCTTCCGTCCAAGTTTGGTGAAATTCCGTCCAGTAGTTCTCAAGATATCTTGCAGACAAGGCCTGTATATACATGTGCAAGTAGATGGATGGACGGACACCGGACATGGATGAATGCACACACACACACCAAAACCTAATCAAATAAAGGGGCTATCCCACTGAAGCTTCCATCCAAGTTTGGTGAAATTCCGTCCAGTAGTTCTCAAGATATCTTGCAGACAAGGTCTGTATATACATGTACAAGTAGATGGACGGACGGACGGCGGACACCGGACACGGATGAATGCACACACACACACCAAAACCTAATCAAATGACGGGGCTATCCCAATGAAGCTTCCATCCAAGTTTGGTGAAATTCCATCCAGGTGTTCTCAAGATATCTTGCAGACAAGGCCTGTATACACATGTACCAGTAGATGGACGGACGGACGGATACCGGATACGCATGACTGCATGCCCACACACCAAAACCTAATCAAATGGGGGGGCTATCTCACTGAAGCTTCTATCCAAGTTTGGTGGAATTCCGTCCAGTAGTTCTCAAGATATCTGGCAGACAAGGCCTGTATATACATGTACATGAAGATGGACGGATGGACGGACGATGGACACGGATGAACGCACACACACACGAAAACCTAATCAAATGAGAGGCTATCCCAATGAAGCTTCCATCCAAGTTTGGTGAAATTCCGTCCAGTAGTTATCAAGATATTTTGCAGACAAGCCCTGTATATACATGTACAAGTAGATGGACGGACGGACGGACACCGGACACGCATGAATGCACACACACACACACCAAAACCTAATCAAATGACGGGGCTATCCCAATTAAGCTTCCATCCAAGTTTGGTGAAATTCCACCCAGTTGTTATCAAGATATTTTGCAGACAAGGCCTGTATATACATGTACAAGTAGATGGACGGACGGACGGACACCGGACACGCATGAATGCACACACACACACACCAAAACCTAATCAAATGACGGGGCTATCCCAATGAAGCTTCCATCCAAGTTTGGTGAAATTCCATCCAGTTGTTCTCAAGATATCTTGCAGACAAGGCCTGTATATACATGTACCAGTAGATGGACGGACGGACGGACACCGGACACGGATGAATGCACACACACACACCAAAACCTAATCAAATGGGGAGGCTGTCCCAATGAAGCTTCCAGCCAAGTTTGGTGAAATTCCATCCAGTAGTTCTCAAGATATCTTGCAGACAAGGCAAGGGGACGGACAGACATCCATCCATCCATCCAGACAGACAGACAGACAGCACAAACACTAGATGTCTCCCCCCAACATAGTTGGGGGAGACATAATGAGGGGGCTATCCCACTATAGCTTCTATCCAAGGGGAGTGAGATTCCGTCCAGTAGTTCTCAAGATCTCTTGCAGACAAGGCCTGTACATACATGTACAAGTAGACGGACGGACACCGGACATGGATGAATGCACGCACACACACCAAAACCTAATCAAATGAGGGGGCTATCCCACTGTAGCTTCTATCCAAGTGGAGTGAGATTCCGTCCAGTAGTTCTCAAGATATCTTGCAGACAAGGCCTGTACATACATGTACAAGTAGATGGATGGACAGACGGACACCGGACACGGATGAATGCACGCACATACACCAAAACCTAATCAAATGAGGGGGCTATCCCAATGAAGCTTCCATTCAAGTTTGGTGAAATTCTGTCCAGTAGTTCTCCAGATATCTTGCAGACAAGCCCTGTATATACATGTACAAGTAGATGGACGGACGGACAGACACCGGACATGGACGAATGCACGCACACACACCAAAACATAATCAGATGAGGGGGGCTATCCCACTGAAGCTTCCATCCAAGTGTGGTGAAATTCCGTTCCGTAGTTCTCAAGATATCTTGCAGACAAGGCCTGTATATACATGTACAAGTAGATGGACGGACGGACGGACACCGGACACGGATGAACGCATGCACACAAACCAAAACCTAGTCAAATCAGGGGGCTATCCCAATGAAGCTTTCATCCAAGTTTGGTGAAATTCCATCTAGTAGTTCTCCAGATATCTTGCAGGCAAGCCCTGTATATACATGTATAAGTAGATGGACGGACGGACGGACACCGGACACGGATGAATGAACCCACATACACCAAAACCTAATCAAATGAGGGGGCTATCCCAATGAAGCTTCCATCCAAGTTTGATGAAATTCCATCCAGTAGTTCTCCAGATATCTTGCAGACAAGCCCTGTATATACATGTACAAGTAGATGGATGGACGGACGGACACCGGACATGGATGAATGCACGCACACACACCAAAATCTAATCAAATGAGGGGGCTATCCCATTAAAGCTTCCATCCAAGTGGGGTGAAATTCCGTCCAGTAGTTCTCAAGATATCTTGCAGACAAGGCCTGCATATACATGTACAAGTAGATGGACGGACGGACGGACACCGGACACGGATGAATGCACGCACATAAACCAAACCCTAATCAAATGAGAGGGCTATCCCAATGAAGCTTCCATCCAAGTTTGGTGAAATTCCATCCAGTAGTTCTCAAGATATCTTGCAGACAAGGCAAGGGGACGGACAGACATCCATCCAGACATCCAGACAT